>JABJVR010000578.1:0-20862 GCA_025773905.1 Chitala chitala | reverse complement strand
ACCGCAGCAATTTCCTAGTAATGTGAATCACCTTCACTTACATGGCAATAAATGTTTTCTGATTCTGATTCTGATGTGCGTGTGTGTGTCACCATGCCTACCTGCCTTTCTGATAATGGCAACTCAAGTTACCCTGTCTGCTGTTTTCCCTTTTTACAAACGACCTCCCAGACCGATGACAGGATGGACTTGGCCCAGCACCAGGTAACACTGGATTGCAGAGAACAGGTTTGCCTCACCCTCAATGAGAGCGTGAGTGACCCTTATTTTCTTATAACAATTTAAAACTGGTATTGAATGTTGCATCGATAATACACATTGATTTAGTTCAGTAAATTATAAAAATGTTTCTACTGTAGACTTAACCCTACAATACCCCCCAATGTTCTGTTTAAATTTTGTACTTTGAAGGTGAAGCATGTTATGAACAGTGTGTTTCGTGCCCTGAGGACTGAGTTTGGCCTGCAGGAAACATATGACGGACGCACTGTGCTGGAGGTCATTGCCCATACCATCAAGGTACAGTGTCCTGTTCTAAACAAAGAAAACTGCTGCCTTCTCTTTCCTGTAACGCTTCAACCACTTTGTACATAGTAGGTAATGTTTTTTTTTTTTCTCCTGTTTACTTGCCATTTCTCCCTTAGAGTGTAACATTGCACGTTCTGGCTGAGACAGATGTGTCGCGTGGAAGAGGTGAATGCTGCCCTGAAGAAAAGGTTGTGGTGGAATTCCCCATGGAGCTGGAAGCTAACGGACACAATGGGATGGAAGGAGGCATGCAGACTGGCCAGAAGCAGGGTCCTCAGCAAAGACAGGACTGTATATGCATGACAGACTGTCAGAAGCACTATTTGGCTACAGAGAGGGCTGTAACGCGAGGTGAACAGCCAACACAGTACCAGGAGCCTAACGGGGGTGTGGACAAGGAAACCAGTCAGAATATGGCAGCAGTGTCATCTAAACTGGAAAAACTGGAAGATGCCATCGGGGCTGTGGTGATGGAGCAAGAGAGCGCATCTAGCCAACCACATCGACCACATGTCACAAAGGGTGAGCTCACAGATCAGGAAGCCCGTTTTAGCCAATTGCAGCCTGAGGATTCAGCAGAGAGAGCGCTCGGGAAGCAGGAAACAGCATCCAGTCAACCAAGTGTAGAGGACAGTGTGGACGTTTTTGTAGAAATTGGGCTCACAGTGCAGGAATCGGGGGATCAAGGTGGCACCAATGACCCAGAGCCCCTTTTCACAACCAAACCCAAGCCCACCCACGTCCTGGAGCAAGAACTAAGCGACAGGTAGCAGACCCGATAACTGCTAGGTGAGTGGCTAGTCTGAGTACAAGAAGCTTATTAGGTTCTGTAGCCCTTCAGTGGTGCTCTTTCCTTTTGTCTGCTTGTTGCTTTGCACTGGTTAAGCACCTTCCTGCTTAACAAACTGCCTGTTAGGGACATTGTTATTCAGCTACTTGCGTTTCTTGTTTCTGCCTGGCCGCCAGTGGTCAGCTCCTGCACCAGGAGGAAAACGCATGTATCTTAATGATCCAGTCAAGCTCCACATGTCAGTCAGAAGGATGAGATAACGTGTGGTTTGGGAGGGGCTACAGGTGATGGGCATGGATGCTGGAATGTCTCTCTCCAGGGTGAAGGTCCACAGTAGAAGATGCTGAACTAACTCCTGTGTGAACATCAGGACATGACTCAATGCTCCAGTAACTCTTATCCATGACAATAGCTCTGGGAAGGTGGGGTTTGAAGATGGACTACTGTGATTTGCTGTTGACTGTAGTTGAATTCTGCTTGAGTACTGAATCCAGAATGCAGTTTCATTTTCTTTCCTCGAAGCTGTACTTAACCATTTAGAAGGTTCATTACATTGATTTTTAAAAATACCTTCTCTGGAAATGTACTGTTATACAGGACTAATTAATGACTCACAACCCATAAAAAGGGTTTCAACAGTGATTGAGTTTTGAAGATTTTGTAATCGTTTATAAATAAAACCAAAACCAGTTTACTAGATTAGACCCAGTTAAGCTGAATAACCAAGTGTTTGGTTTGCAGAAATGAACCTAGTGATGTTACAATAAGACTTTACTGCCACAGTCTAACAGGTAACGAGAATACCTGCAATCTCAGCTCATTGTGTCTCAATTTAACTGGCCAATCAAATGTTTAAAATTAAAATCCTTGGAACCAATGCCGGGATGCTGAGGCTTGCTGTGAAAAATGCTGACTCATTTAGCCAACATGTATGCACCGAGACCCTTTAAAAACACTAAGGTGATCATCCCATCACATTTTATTCCGACATACATCTCTCATTAGCTGTGTCAAACGTGGTGGTTGAACAGACAGCACAGCAGATGAGTCACAAGTATATATTATATAGGATAAGGCATCAGGCACTGTAAAGGGGCAGGACACACAATACATTCACAGTAACAGGAATGAAACGGTCACTTTAGTTTTTGGCTACATTTAAACTCACAGTCGTGTATCCAATGTGGCTAAACCCTCTTTGAAAGCTTAACAGCATGCATTTCACAAAACAGCCGTGCGCGCCTGCTGACAGGAACACAGCGGAGACGCATGCTGCCATGGAGCGTGGGGCTTCAAGGATGAGTGTGAACCAGCCTGAGTGAGGGGACTTCACAGAAAGGGACACCTCGGCTGCATGCTAGTAACTACTACACAAACACTAACTGTATGTTTTGGAGGTATGTGACATAGGAGACGCAGAATTAGGCCCTGGAGTAATAGCGTTACACATCTTTCAAGCCCTGTCCATAGACGGGGCGGGGGTGATTCCATTAGTCTTATGAATCAGTCGTTTTGGAATTTCCCTTGCATCGAAATGGGATGTCAGGGAATTAAATTCAGGCCCAGGAGACAAAAGTCTCTACTGGTTAAACTACCACTACTCAGAATCAGTACATGAAAGACACTTCCAGCAGCAGATAAGTGACAGATTCTAGCCAGAGAACCTTTAACGGTGCTAATTGATTAGGGAGGGAAAATGCCACCCATCTCCAGCACCAACATTACAGAGGAAACGGTTTCATCTGTTCAAGATAAGATGTCACAGGATCAGGTTAAGGCTACAGAGTGCAGGTCTTCCTTAGTACTGTGCCTGGTGACTCAGGTACAGGTGTAACCCAGGTATAAAAAGGTAACGTCTTTGGGTTTTCCTCCCCTGCAGCTGCAGAGGCACATGAAGATGTGGCTGGCAAAGGCATGCAGGGGTGGAAAGGTAAACAGGATGAGCGGACTCAGCAGCGCCGCCGCCCTAGTGGTGATAGATACGGACACGCTGGGAGATATGGCTCCGGCACAGAGGGCAGGTCTGCAGAGCATCACTGCACACTCGGCAGCAGCACACGTGACCGCAGGGTAGGTAGATCACCTGGGCCTGGAGACAGAGAGCGCACATTGGTATGTTTGCACCTGAACAACCTAAAACAATGCTTCAGTTTCATTCATGTAAATAAAAAAAGAACCTTTATTTGAGTGTTAATGTGGCATTTTCTAGAGCTATGGCTTTGAGGAATTAAAAATAAATTGGGGAATTAGGAAACTGGAGAAGAGAATATAGAGTTTCTTTCTGTAGGTCTCTGCTGCTGAAGACCTGTGCATAACAGTTAAAATAAGCACTTTGGAAAAAAGACAACTGTACCCATAAAACTATGTGCATTACCCTGAATTGTGGAGTGTGGTAAGAAACCCATTAGTGTGTATATGTGGGACAGTATTTACACTGATTACTGAAGGATGCCATAATTGTGCTGTCAAAGCCAGCACTCTGAACAAGACACCTGCCAAGCCGTACCTCTTTCTCCATGCACACCACGCACTCTGAACTTCCAGGAATGTCCTCCAGAGCGGGGGCTGAGGGGCCCATGGCCAGGTCGGGGGTGTGCGGTGGTTCCGGTGGTGCCGAGGGCACAATGGGAGTGGGGACTGCTGGTGAGACGGCTTCCTCTTCCTGCCATTGGGTCACTGAGGAAAGAGGAGTAGACTGACTTCAGTCTATCCACACACTCTCACACAACATCTCTGAAAGAGGAACAGACAAGTCCACACAGAGCATCCCCAGACAGAGCACCATGCTTAGACCAATCAGTCAGTACCTTTAGTGGGCATGACTGTCTGCCCTCTAGCCCAGCTGAGGAGTGCCTTCTGTATCCCAGCCTCAGTGATTCCCAGCTGTGGATACCAATGCAGAGATTACTGTGGCAACACAAGTAAAGGTTTGGCCAGGGCTGCAGTTCCGAGTTGTTAAAGGGGACAAATCCAGCAACTAAGTAATAAAAACTAACACTGGCCCACAGCACAGGAATGCATACACACAAATGCATGTAAGTCGTGTTTCACACACCTGGGCCAGGTCAGCTGGGGTCATGTGACGCAAAGCTTCTGCAGTGACGTGATGGTGGGCGATCACTGGAAGATAATGCTGAGCCGACAGTGAGCACAACAGAGACACCAGCTCCTTCTCCACTCCCGCCTCCTGTGTGCACGCACGTGTTGGGCGGGGGGGGTAAAGATAAGGAGGAGGTCGTTCTCAGAGTCTCTCACTCACATATGCAGAACAGCGTATGGGTAACAGGCAGGTTAATAAAATGAGTGGCAGACGGACAGTTATACTCCACTGTGTCAGTACTGCAATGAATAAATACAGGCTGACTCAGTAATGTTGTGTCAGCAGTGCTACATAATTATCAGCCGCTACTATTCTGAGAGTAACAATACATCACAAAGCTTGCATCGGTCATGTTCAGTATATTAACACTGTCAGTAACTGTCCTTCAACAGGAAAAGGTGACTATCAGCAGTAGTGACCCCCCAGGTCTTTGAACAGGTAAGGTCTCGCACCGTGCAGTCTGACTACATACAAAGACTCCTAAGGTCCATCGAGCAATCCACTGCTGACCAGTAAAAGTGTAGAAGCCATCAATCCATTAAGGGCTAAGTTGTTAAATTATTGGTGTCAGGGTCTAGGTACGACATATAAACTAACACTAATATGGACAGCTGATCAGTATAGAATAACAGGTGTCTCCAACACCCTCTGGTGGAAGCTGAAGGAAGAACATGTTTATGAGTACCTCCAGTTAGCTCACTTTAACCTGGAGGTCTGGGGAGTTTCATGCACACATACCTGCATGCGTAGTGACAGTGGCTTGGCATCCAGCAGCCTCTGGTACTGAATCATCCAGTAGTTCTGCTGGTTCGATTCGGTCTTTAGCTCCATCTCCCTCTGCCCGACAGAAAGGCCCAGCATCAAACACCATCAAGTGCAAGTTTAGCATCAGCTAATCAATTGTTTCACTGGGGTTCCCTGAATCCTGGTTCCAGACTTGAGAGGAAGAGCGCAGCTGGGATCCATTACAGAGAGATGGACGTGTGAAGTTCTGCAGGAACGCTGTTTTTTTCTGAGTGGTTTAGTGGATGTTATTACCGCAGAGACTTACCTGTCCAAACTAGCTGCATCACCTGCCGCCCCCACCCATCAGCATAATTCCATCCACGAGGGGTTCCACTCACCCAGTACCGTTCTGCATACCCCTCCCTTCCCCAGCCGACAGTCCCTGTCCCCCCCCAGCTTACCAGGATGTGCTGCAGCTCCTTCTCTCTCTGGTCCTTCTGTTTGAGCAGCTGCTGCAGCAGGTCTGTGAGCGCAGAGCGCTGCTCAGACAAGACTTCCTGAGGGGGGGAGGTGAGGGGGGAGTTGTTTTATTCCTGATGACAGAGGGGCGGAGCTGGGGGGCCCTCTCCTCCACACTACCCTATACAAGCAGGTGGAGCAAGCAGAGGCCTGAAATGGGATGTCTTTTTGTACTCATGGGACAAATGTGATGGTGGAAGGTGAGAGAAAAAGTGACTGAAGTAAAGCAAAATAAAGCTGTGGACAAGAAAGGAAGATGGCCCAGGGGGGAAGGCTTGCGTGTCACAAGATATATGACAGACATGTGACTGCAAAAGTATTGTTACAGGGACTTTATGGGTAGGGTTATCATCTCACACAACCAAGGTCGCGGCTTTGTGTCCAGCCTTAGCACAGTGCTCTTCATGCGAGGGTGAGTGTGTGTGTGTGTGTGTTTACATATGGGGGAGGTTGATCCGTTGACCATGGAATTAAAATCTGTCATAAAACACTTATTTGTAACGCCTGTAGCGGAAGGCGCAATGAACCGGTTTCAGTGTGAGATGCTACCTAAGTGAGAAGGTTGCCCTACGAAAGAATGCTCTGTATGTGTACACTATACTATGTGACCGGTTCTCAACGTGGAAGCATTGACCAAGTACAGAAAACTATACTTGTTACTAAGTCTTCCACAAATGATGTAACAACAAAACACAAACACATAGAAACATGCAGTTAGCAACAAGTCCTGCCCTTTCTTTGGCCAGCAAAGGCCATGATTAGTGGATGATTTACAAGTCCCGCCCCTAACACGTACCTGCAAGTTCTCAGCATCCAGATCACGCCGCTTTACCTCCAGTTTAGTGAGCTGCATTAACTCAGCCTCTATTAACCTAATCTAGGAACATGGAAACAGAAGGCATGAACGAGCATCACCGACCACAAAGGGGAACCGTCGCAAAGGGCTCGGCTAGCTAATTAGCACAGGTCTATATTTTCTAAATCAAGAACCATAGTGTGTGTAGAGCGGTATAGAGGAAAGGCAAACATAAAGGGATGAGTGGAAAAAAGAAACAGCTTTAATGAAATTTGGTGCGCAATGGCTGAAGATGCTATTCACCACCCCCCCACTGAAACCTGTCCCATCAGGTGTAATATGGTGAATAGGCCAAGCTAAGACCCCTTTGCAGTTACTGTTCCACTCATGACTCATCGCCATGACGATTATCTTCGACAGTACAAACACTAGCAGACACGTCTTCGATTTGAGACACCACCCTGATCTGAGTGAAACCTCTATATGCATTTTCTTGTGATGTGCCCCCTGTCCTGCTAATGGGCAGGGCCAACACACCCACCTGATGGCGGATGAAGCTGTGCATGCTGTCTCTCTGCAACTGCAGTGCCTGAAATGCTGCCTTCTGCATCTCCTCCTGTAGGGGGCGAGAAAGCACTAAAACTATTCACAGACTGGTGACGTGACCCAGATTAGACAGCGTTCAGTGCTGCTTTTCCTATGAAACCACATTAAACTGACACCAAGTTTGGGTGTAAATTTCTACAATCCCTGCTATGTATCTGGTCAGCATCACAGAACCAAAATCTGCGCATTAACTGACAATGTCATGTTTGGTAATCTAAGACAGCTTCTCTCTGTGCATATACAAATATATGTTGGTTTTCTACCTCTTGCAGAATCTGCACGATGGCTTTGGATTTGTCAAGCTGCTGCAGAAGCAGGACTTGATCAAACTTCTTATCCAAGGTCTCCATGCTGCAGAAGCAAAAGAGAGGGGAAATACGTCAGAACTACATCCCTAGGATGTTCCCTGACCTGCACTGCCCTAACCTAGAAGACTGGATCACTTAAAGACTGGTGAAGATAGAATATAAAAGCTACAGGTGAGAAACACTGTCCTACAGTACAATCAAAAAACACATGGTAGTAACATTTAGTTCAGCAGTGAGGACTCAGGAGGTGAGGTCAGGGCGGGGCTCAGACCTCTTGCAGGTCTCCGTCACCAGGTTATGTCTGCGCATCTCGTTAGCTTCCTGCAGAAGACGCATGGTGCAGTTCTCTGTCAACATCTGCTGCATGGCGGCTATTTGGGGTGGGGGTTAGGTTGTGTACAGAGAGGGGTGTGTTTGCCTCATTACTACACATTCACTCGTTTGTTCAGCATGACCTCATGTATCTCACAATGTGCCCACATTAACAGCTACTTTGTGTTAGGGACCTCGCTCTAGGGTACAGAACCCAAATTTTCGTTGATATAAATAGTAAATATTCATTGATCAGAAAGTAAATATGTATACAACCACTTAAGTCATTTTTAGATATCAACATCACAAGCACTAAGTAATGGTTCCCTGTTCTTGTGCCACCTTATGACGAGCTTTTAAAGCTTATACCCAAAGGTATTGTGGGATATGTGAACTCACCCGCCACCTCCCTCTTGCGCAGGGAGTTAGCTTCCTCCTGGGTGATGGAGGTCAGCTGCTCCAAACGTATGCTTTTAGAAGACAGAGCAGGCTTACAGAACAGAAGCTTCTCAGTCAAAGGCAGCTGGCACAGCACTCAGGCCACAGCGTTCAGGCTGTGAAACACCCTTTTCCCCGCTACTCACCGGTCTTCCTCCATGGCCTGCATAAACTCCGCACTCTTTCTTTGCCTGAGGAGAGCAAGACAGATGTTTTCACTTAAATCCGTCACCATTTTAATAGTGACGCTCAGCCAACTCGTTCTCAAAGGACACTTCAGCAACTATCTAGGGGAGAGAATGTTCTTTACAGAAGCACTTTGGTCACTCAAGTCAGTTCAGAAGCTACTTTATTATAAACTTCGTTACCACGATAACGAGCTGTCTATAACCAGACTGTGCTGTGCAGCACAGACCCTGTAACTTGTGCTGATTTCTTGAGGAAAAAAGCCTGTGTGGAAGCAAGCAAACAGGTACACACAAGCGCACACACACACACACACACACACGCAAATGTGCCCGTCCCCACCTCTTGTTCTCCAGCAGCAGGTGTGTGATGCGACCAGTGACGCACATCTCCGCCAGCCTGACCTGCTCCTGTAGGCGGAGCCGCTCGGACTCTAGCGCCCTCTGCTGCTGGGTCAGGCCTTGCTCCAACCGCTCCTGCTCCTGGCATTCAGCACACACGGGACAGTTTAGTAAAACTGACATTATCATTAAAATGGGAAAACACAAAGGGACCTGAGTGGGAAGAACACCACTATGTTTACTACGGTGTCTAATGACACCATTTGCTTTTCTGTTTTTATGGGGTGGTGTTCACCTGCTTTACAGACTGCAGAATATCCTCCTTGCGGGAGTTGTTGAGGAGAACCAACTGTGTATGCTCCCGCTGCTCTTCCTCAAGTCGCCTTTCAAACTCCAGTTTCTCTTGCTGCTTCAGCTCCTGAAAACAAAGGTCAGAGGTCAGGCCTCACGTGTAGCCAACCTGGACCAGTACACCAGAAACTGGCTGCAAATCTTGAGAAGCACAGAAAACCTACCTTTTTCTTTGTGTAGTCCTGGAATTTGCTCTAAAAACAGTCAGGAAGAAAGAGAAAATATACAAAGTATTATTCTACAGGAAGCGTTACGCATAACGTTCCTCATGACAGCTACCTGTTTAGGCTGCTCCTACCTGCCAGGCCTCTTGCTCCCCATCCACACAGTCCTCTGACGGTACTGTGCCATCGTTCTCCAGCACGGGCAGCAAGTACTGAGAGGGGGGGCAGTACTCCACACCCAGCTCTGGGTATGCCAACAAGAAGAAAAGTGATGGTACTGGTTTGTACAGCACAGACGCCCTCCTAAAAAACAAAAAGACCCCTCTACACAGGGACTCACGAGAGCAGAGGAAGCGTTTGATGTCCTCGGTGCCTGCGACACACACAGATGCAGGTGGGAACGCCATCTGAGTGGCATCCAAGGTGAGACACTGGGCAGGACAGAGACAGTGTGACCCAACGATGGTGGCTCCATCACGTGAACATTCCCAAAGTCCCAGCTGAAAAGCCCCGCCTGCACCAGCCCTCTTGGAACTCACCTCCAGCGTGCGGACATGCGCCAGGGCTGAGGGCAGCTCCCTCACCCGATTCTCACTGATGTCCAGCGTGCGGAGGCTGCACATGCAGCCGAGGGAGGAGGGCAGCTCACTGAGGCAATTACCTGCGGGCACACACATGCTCATACCAGAGCCAGCACAGGGGCAGGCCCCAGGAGCAGTCCTGTGTTCAACCTACCACGCCCTGACTGCACCTTTAAGCACACATCTAACGGTGCACCCCCTTACACTGTTTGCACAGTCCCACTGTCAGCAGTAATGACCCCCTCAGATCATTGTACAAGAGCCAAAACACGAGTCTGATCACATACAAAGCCCCCAAACGTCCAATTAACACCAATTTTACTCCAATCACAGGCCTGACTTATCTAATAATAAAAATAATAATATTATACAGTAATAGGTATCTAATTAGTGAATTCAGGAAATGTCCATATCGTATATGAACACCATGCAGGCAATGTGTAAAATCCAACAGATAAAGCAAACTGAGCGCAGATGTAAACCGACAGCCTAACTGATGAATTTGCTTAATATGTTGTTGGATACAAGCTCCAAGCAGACGACTGCAACCTGTAAATCAGACTGCATTGAGAGGTGAAGCCCATTCCTCTGGGAGTTTCTGCTCTTCTCCCCAGTGTGTACCTTTCACATTCAGTGTTTGCAGGAGTTGAAGGTCTCCAATTGATTCTGGAAGTGCCTTTATCTGGTTCTTCTCAGCATTGAGCACCTGAAGAGGACAAAGCAATTGGGGTACAGTGCTTTGCTGTTTAATTGCTCCTGCCCGTGAGGGTCAACACATTGCTGGTTAAGACCTGCAGTGCCTTCAGTTGTCCAATGTCTTCAGGGAGTGATGTCAGGTTGTTCTCATGGAGGTCCAGAACCTGAGTTTCACAACATAAAAGACAGAAGTAACACACTGGTGGTGAGTCTTTATGTCGCATTCAGCAATATGTGTCTGGCTACAACATGCAGACATCAGGTTGTACTACATAGTGTGCAGTATATTTACTTGATGGAGGTTAGCATGTGTCTGGCCAACAGGGGACACAGTAGCTGAAGACTTGCCAACAAAAAGCCTGAAGGTTTTGTTTTGGGAGGACCATTACAAATATGCTTAACTAGAACTGGTTCAACAAATATAAAACTGTCCAACCGTACAATTGTAAGCAAGGTACAGGGATTAAACGTTAATGTAACACATAAAGCAGTGATGCTACTGATTTTGGCTACTCCAACCGCTTATTCACTACAGACCTTCAGGGTGGCCAGTGAGGTGATGGAGCACCCTTTGGGCAGGAGTGACTTCAGCTCGTTACCATGGAGAATGAAGACCTGTACATTAAGTGACAGGAAAGTACACATAAAACAACTTAGCTAAATAATACACGTGGGAAAAGACCTCCTGACCTCGAATGCCATACAATGATATTGACCTTTTTTTGCAGGACCTTGCATGTGGAGAAAGCACTGGATGGAACCTGAAACATGAGAAGAAACCACAACTGTAACAACACAAGCGGGTAGGATATCAGGCTCAAATGCTGAAGCCTCCTGGTTCAAACCCCAGCCCAGCCACCAGGTGTATCCCTGACCGAGACACTCTGCGGGCCCTGGAAAATGCCTGGATGGGTTAAATGAATCTCTCCAGAGTGAAACTAAAAGGGATTAATAAAATAACCCTGCAAGTGTAGACAGTAGAGCACAGTGACAACATTCTGTGTAATAAGCTTAGCTAAGCAGCACGTGTCGTGTGGGGATAGTCTCTTATACAGACATAGCTATTACATTACACTGATGTGCTCTGCTCACCTCTGAAAGCTCACAGCATGAAATGTCCAAGATATCATCAGCACCTGCCTCTTTGGACTTGACATGTGACCAAAAAAAAGCCACACAGAGAATTTGACTTCAGCATTTATAATGGGGCACAAACACATTTAACAGCTACTTAAAGTATGTCACTCCATGCTACATCCAGAAACAGTATCAATAGTAAGGACAACGTCACGGGTTTGACAGTGACGTCACATACATGTCCAGTTAACGCTCATTTGGTGCTTTGAACTGGTATGACATTTAACGATTAAGACGGATTTAGAACAAACACTAATTAGCAAATCTCAGAACAGACATACATGTAGATATACATTTTTTTTTTTTTTTTACGGTCAAGGTTTTTTTAAATGATCCGTCCATTAGTGCTTTATAACGCTGTGACACTCATCCTCGGGACAGCGGTCTCACCAGACACAGCTGATACTCCAGCCGTTTTTTAGACTCGTCGCTCGGCTTCTTCTTTCGGAAAAACAAGGGCATCCTGCTGGCTGCCACCCACACCTCTGTACTGTGGTAATGTGGAAATAACACTGGTGGGGAGTGAAATTAATCATATACTCTTACGTCTATATAGCCATTAAACGAAACGAGATTCACAGTGGATGGCAGCAATTTCAACTAACATTTATTTTTTTTCTGAAATGTGTTTTTTTAGATGACGTGTAATACAAAACATTTTAAAAGCTGGCTAAGTGATTCTGAAGCAGGGAGCATGTCGAGCGGCAGTGACCGTACGGCAGAAGAGCAGGCCCGCTACGCTGCTGCACTGGGTACGTCCCACACGGACTGACACCAGCTGGCTGTTAAACCTCACCTCACCTCACTGACACATGTGCACATGCTTCCATCAAGGCGTTTTATGTGTATAACTCTCAGAGCCAACCAAAACATTATAAATCTAGATGTGGACTACCAACTTCAAGTGAGTCAAATTATTGACAATATGAAGGTACAGCTTCCTTCCATAACAAGCTGGTTGTGACATCTTACTGTCTCATACGCGCAGTTAACGTTACCTCTTTCTGCGTGTTACAGCCGTAATGTCAGATCCGATAGCCGGACTAGTCCGTGTCGAAGCGAGCAGATAACTGCTGTCTGTAGGTGAAGTTAAGCAGCAGCTTAGACATTTTACCGTTAAATACCCCTCATGCGCATAACCAGTCTGAAATACTGTACTGTCAACTTCCTGACGTCGCTCCTGTTTTCCTTCGCATTTTGACACCGCGATATTGCTACGATCCCGCGTTCAAACGGACACACACATCATGGACGCTCACCGCGGACAAGACGCCACAACAAAGATGGCTCCCATGTTCTCGCGTGTTTTAGAAGTGTTTAAAATCCCGTACGCGGAGCGCTTCTTTCTTTCTTCCCCTTACACACGGTGAAGGTGCAACAGTTTTCGGTCGTCCCGAATCCGGGTTCATCCGACACCCTCACCGGTTATAAAGTGAACTGACGTCAACAGCAGCATCATGCCTCCAAAATTCGACCCAAATGAAGTGAAAATTGGTATGTGTTCGTCTCGTTACGGGTCCCACGGCACAGTGGGGCTGTGCGATCGCCCCTGCGTGGCTAGCGTACGCATGTCTAGGGCCTCAGTCGATATTTGACTAGTGCGTGTCATATAATGATTTGTGTTATGAATGGCTGTCACGTTAGATGGTATATGTTTAAAACAAAAGAGCGTTTTTGCAGCTAAGGATGTGACGGTGAGTGTTGTTACTTTGGGCATACCGTAGCGGAGCACGTTGGTCAGTCTGCCCTATTCGTGGCGCGCCTGCGCTGCACCCGACGTCCCTCCGTCACTGTGCACACGTGGGCACAGAAGGGTCCTGCTCACGTGTCTGTCCCTTCGTTATCCTTAAAGATTAACATCACTTCTGCAGCATTTCCATTTTGCCCCTTATCCCGAAATGTCGCGGAGGAGGCGATCCGTGTTTCCGTGGAGTCGCGGGTGTTGAGGATGGTCACTTGGTGTCAAAGCCAGCGCCTCAGTGTTGAGCGGTGATTGGCATTTGCCACACGTAGCCGTAAACTGACATTGGAAAGGCCAGTGTGGCGTCGTGTGATATGTCAAAGGTACAAGGGAGGCACACTGAATGTCTTATTTTCTAAATTGTGACGCTTTTAAGATTTCCGTTAAGTTGTTGACCCGGTTTAAACATTTAAACATCTTTACGTGCCTTAGAGACTGGAAGGAGAGCGAGTGGTGTGTGTTTTTTGTATATAAATACTCGCAAATATTGGGAAGGGTGAGTAGGCTTGCATGTAAATTTATCTTAAAGTGGGGAAGAAACGTTTATAAGCTTAATTGAATAACACCTAAAATACTGTTCAAGACATGGCAGTGACTGCTTCTCATCAAAATAAATTTACTTGAATGCTGGCGATGGCTGCAGATAGTGTTTATGGGTAAGATGACATGCCCAGGTTCTTCCTCCTTCCCTTCCAATACAAGTGTCAGACAGAAATGTTGAACACTGGACACTGTTGGGTCTAACTTCTAAAGGCATGGTCGTTAGAAACAAGGGCTGAAGTGTGTGAATACTAGTACATGGTGGAGCTTTAATTGTACATTTTCAGTTAAATTGTTCATGCAGAATACAGTGTAGTATAGGCATATTGTTGGTGTATTCTGAGATGCAGCATGAGGCTGTAATGAATCAAATTCAGACATTTTGAGATATTAGGATTTAATGTCTAGAAGTTGGTTGCGTAGCTGGCGGTTAAGCACGCGCAGGACCATAGTGTGGTGTGTGCAGAGTAAGGGCACTGTCACAGTCCTCAGTCATGTGAGGGACACATGACCTGATGAACTTCTGCACCTGCAGAGCAGCCTCAGGTGCATCTGATTATCCTCACGTTTCTGCTGTCTCTGATGTCACAGGCATGGCGATGCTGACTGACTGCTGTATTCAGCAGCCTATTTCAGAGCATTACTGTGAAAAGGGGACTACGTGTGCCCTACACTTGCTTATATTACATGTCAACATCTAACCCTCCCCCCAAGTGCAGCTGGTCTTTGGGTTTCTTCACACAAGTAGAGCTGTGTGATGTGCAGACAGTTTACCTGTCCTACTCTGATTTTATAGAGTTTGTTTCCAACTCAAAAGAACAATGTTTTATGAAAACCAACATTGAAATGCAATGAAGCTCTATACTGTTGGCTTCGTTAGACTGACATGTCGACATTGTGATTAGTCTGGAATACACCTGTCCACCTTTTTAGGTAGGGTGCATTCATATGTAGTCTGTGGTAGGCAGTGTACAAACCAGAAGGCTGATTTAGTCCAATGAGAAAACAGGAGTGTTAATGAGTGAAGTGTGCACTTTGTGAACTACCTTGCATAAATGCCAATTTTGTAGCATATACCAACAAATCTGTTGAATACAGAACAATAGTACAATGTTTTGAACAAGGCGACCTGTATGTTGTTGCCCAGCTGTTTCTCAGTACGTGGTTACTGACTTTAAAAAGTTTTTTTTTTTTTTTTTTTTTACCTTTCTTTTCATCACACTGGCCAGGTTCTGCAGATGGTAAAATGAACGCTTTTAACTTGGTATACAGTGATTATATCTTTGAAGGTGAGGACTGTTGTGTAGTCAGCCTGATGTTGGCTGACACTTGATATGAATCTAACTTACTGTTAGATTCTCTGATACTGGTTTTTTTTTTTTTTCCCCCCCACCAATATTTTTTAATTTGTTTTTTACAAAAAAATAACAATACAAAAACCTCCTCCCACCCCTGCCACACACTCTGCAACACTAAGGAGCCCCGACAAGAATGTGCGACATATATATGTAGGCAAGTCAATCAGAAATTGCAAGACAGTTTTCCTTTTGCCAGATAGGTTAATTTTTCCATTGCCAGGTTACAGGACATCTCTCTAAGCCAGTGATCCAGAGTGGGTCCATGAATGTCCTTCCACTTCAAACCAATAACTCGCTTAGCTTGTAACAGGCTGAATTGTATCAGCCCTTTCTGCTGTCCAGTCATGGAGAAACCATCAGGGAAAAAATGCAGAATACACAATCTGGCACTGATACTGTTTGACCTCGTTTGTGACACACACGTGTACTATTGTAAGTCGCTGTGGACAAAGGTGTGTGCTGAATGAATAAATGAATGTTGATAAAAATGATCACCTGACAGTGGATGTGACAGTCAGGATGTGTAGGGGCAGAGCTCTGAGAACTGGCTGGATCCTGATTGGACAGTCACCGTGCAGTCGTCTTCAGCGCAGGGCTTCTGTTCAGCAGATGAGCGACGCTGAATGTGGGAGCTTGTACCAGAGTGGTTAACTGTGGAATTTGTGCCGTTTAAAACATAATTCAAAGCTGAGGTATATAGAGTCCTAGAGCAGATTAACCGTCCTGGTGTCTCCCTTGTGTTTAATGTCTGTTCCCTGTAATGTACTTAAAACATACTTCAGGACTCCTGTGTGAACCCTTGTTGGCAGCGTGCCCTCATTAATTAAGCCGTGCTTCTTGCAGTGTACATGAGGTGCACAGGAGGAGAAGTTGGTGCTACCTCCGCTCTGGCCCCCAAAATCGGACCCTTGGGTCTGGTAAGTGTCCCTGCTGTGTTGCCTGTGTGCTGTGGAATGCAAAAGCCCCCTGCCACTGTGCGTGTCTGCACTGGTGACTCGCATACTTCAGTGGGGGCGCACAGAGACCCAGCTCTAGGAAGCAGAGATGCCCAGATCCATGGGCAGCCCTGTGCCAAAAGGTCTGGAACAAGCTGCCAATGACCAGCTTCACTGCCACAGTCGCCACCTCGTACTTTCCGATGCACAGCCATTTGCACTGTCCTTACACATCCTCTCGTTTCTGTTCAGTCGCCCAAGAAGGTGGGTGATGACATCGCCAAGGCAACCGGTGACTGGAAGGGCCTGAGAATCACCGTGAAGCTGACCATCCAGAACAGACAGGCTGCGGTAGGTTCCTCTTCAGCCAATCGTGCACGCACTGTTCTCCTTCGCTTATGCTAACTCGAGTCCATCTGCATCTTCCTTCAGATCGAGGTGGTGCCTTCTGCTTCAGCTCTGATCATCAAGGCCCTGAAGGAGCCCCCTCGTGACAGGAAGAAGGTCAAGAACAGTGAGTGTCCAAGGGGCGCAGAGCCCGGGACCTTGAGTTCCACCTGTGCTTGGCCTCCTGCCACTGTGCCAGCCAAAATGTGACTGGTATACGCTAGTGGAGGCCAAAAGAAAGCCAGCTCTAGGAAGCAGAAGTGCCCATGCTGGTGGGCATCTCTGTGCCGAAAGATCTGGAACACATCTCAGACAGAAGCCCATAGACCAAGACACTAGTCTGTCATTCCACCTTCACACTAGTAAACATGCCTTGATGTGTGTGTGTGTGTGTGTGTGTGTGTGTGTGTGTGTGTGTGTGTGTGTGTGTCAACAGTCAAACACAGCGGCAGTGTTGGCTTTGAGGAGATCGTCAGCATTGCCCGGCAGATGAGGAACCGCTCCATTGCCAGGGAACTTTCCGGTAAGAATGAAGTTTCAATGTTTAAAGGGCTGTTGGAAGGGAGGGGGGAGGTACATGGTGTTGTTGCTATGACGTTCTCTGTGGTTGCAACAGAGTGCAGTAAACTACATGTGTATGAGAACGAGATCTATTCGCCTCTGAGGTGAAGCATCTTTGATGTAGTAGGTTTGGATTAAGAAAGCAGAGATGAAAATCTGTGGTCCGCAGGAACCATTAAGGAGATCCTGGGTACAGCACAGTCCGTGGGTTGCACCATTGATGGTCGACCACCACATGACGTGATCGATGACATCAACAGCGGCAAAGTCGAATGTCCTTCGGTGAGTGACGCTTTAAGCTTGAAGGGGAAAATGGGTGAAAATGGGTTTTTTTTTTTTTTGACTTTTTTTCTTTGTTTTACAGGAATGAAAATGATGCACAGAAGTGGAATAAAGTTCTTTAAACTATTTTGTATTTGTTTGTGTTCCAATCTTGATGCTTGTACATGGAGAGCAGAATATTGGAAATCGAGGGCAAAAATGGAGTTGTAGTAGAAAGGGTGAGCTTCTGAGCTCTGCAGGAGTTTGTGTTGGGCTATTTTTGTTCATTACAGTGAATTGTGGGGGCATGGTTCAGCTGCAGCAGAATCAATGTTCTTATGCACTAAATTTACCATAACTTGGGAGTGGTGGGATTCAAGACTGGAAGTTTGTAAATGAGATGGTAAAAGGTGCTACTGACAGCACTTGGTTGATCTTCATTGGTTTAAACTAATCCTACTGGAATTAAGACATTATGCATACATTTACAAAAGTAACCAACTTTATTCAGTGCTACAATGTACAGTGGGTGGAAAGGGGAGGCAAAACACATGATCAGTATAGTTAAAGTTCCTATATTTTCTAAGAAAATGTAAAATTTAAGGGTGATAAAGAATCTGGGCTGCTGGTGTTTCAGTTCCACCCTGCATTTACAGGCTGTAGTCTACACTCCTGGAAGTCAAGCTACCATGTTGGTTAATACATGCACCAGGATATGCATTTTGTAATATTCCTGCCCTTGTTTCAAAAATGGAGCACCATTTCTTTCAGATGCTCATATTAAGGCAGTTCTACACAACAGACATCCCTGAATTTTGGTCTTTGCTGCAGTAAGTGTCACCAGGTACAGTCAGATAGCATCCAAATACAACACTGGAATTAATCTGAAAAGCGTACATGGTACAGTTCCTGTCCATCAATGAGGTCTAAGTCAGACGTTGGCCAATAATGTAATAAGACTGAAGGCAGTACTACAGTGGAGCTGTCACTCAGTTCTCTACCTCTTCATCCTCATCTTCCTCATCCTGCTCCTCCTCCATACGTTCTTCTTCCTCTTCAATGTCTTCATCCTTGGCTTTGTCATCCTCTGTGTCGGTCTTCTTTTCTTTGTCTTTGCGTTTCTGCTCACTGGCCTCTTTCTTGCCTTTCTGGTTCATCTTATAGGCTGTGGCAGCAAACTGTTTTATCACGACTGAAAGTGCAGGCACCCTATGCAATCTTAAAGTGACCATTAAAATTATCCACCTACATAGTAACAGCACACAACTGGAAAATAACTTCCCCCCCCCCCCATTCTATTTGCAGTACATAGAAATAACAGACTAACCTTCCAATGCCTCCTGTAGCGGCTGAAGGAAACGCTCAAACTCCATCTCTTGCATGGCTGCCATCACATCTGAAGCATTCAGCGTTTTCCTCTTGGCTTTCATGGCAAAGTTGTTTGCACTAATAATGGGGGGGGGGATTATATTCAATTCAATTTGTTTTTATACAGTGCCTTTTACAACATGCCTCAAAGCCCTTTACAGGAGAAATTGCAGATGTTACAGAATAACAGCAGTAGGAATAAATACAAATGGGGCCAGACAACAGTGGAGGAAACAAAAACTCCACAGTGTGGAGAGAGGAAAAAAAACCTCTGGGGGCCCAAGGTTGACTGGCTGCCCTGCCTCTCCTGGGCATGCTAACATTGCAGAATAAACAGGTACTTATTGAGACTGAATGTTAATAGCACTATATAGTCCTCCTGTGCTCCACGTGTTGGAATAACTCTCAATAGGCCTGCAGTGTCCCTTGGGCGAGGCTTCAAGGGGGAACGCTACGAGTCAGCTACAGATTGTACTTTTGTTTAAATGGTAGGTGTTGACGAGTGGGTCAGCGATAGAAAGGGCCATGTTTTGACAGTAATCGCTGCCCCGTGGGCACAATGTGTGTAAATATGCATGCGGGGTTTGCGAACTGACTGCAGAGGAGGTCTGTTCTCACCATGAGGTGGCATAGAGCACGAAGACGCTGGCAGCTTGGGAGATGGCTTTCCTCGCCTCTTTGGACACGTTCACTCCCTCTGGCAGCTTTTCGGGGGAAAAAACAACTATTATGCCATTTTCAGTGTCTCGGACTAGTAACTGTTCTAGTCTCAAAATGCTATTTAGATTTGCATAATTGTCCACAATCCAAAACGTTTTGTAAAGGTTTAACAACATGAATTAATGAACGAACGTATAAAATCAAGATCTGTCGAGCCCCAGCAGACGTTGCTTTCTTGCATTATGGTCTGCCAGGTACCGTAACGGGAGTAAGGCCGTTTGGGCTTTCATTTCAGCATTACTGCAATCCTCGCCTTTCACCATTTATGATCCCCTCAGTAGGGTTTTCATTTCATAATCAGTCAGGAAATTAGTCGTATTCGTGATATATATATATACATACATACATACATACATACACACACACTCACAGAGCTAAAACACAATAAAAGAGTAAAGGGGAAGAGGATATTCTCACCGCCTCTTTGATTATACGCGTAATAACGGCATTGGGAAGGTTTAGGTCTTCGGGTCTCTCAGCCATGCTTTAACACGCCACTGTCCCGCTATGAAAATAAAAAATAAAACAGACAGCGCGCTCAGACCGTGCTGTGTAAGCCGAGCACGTTTTCCGTCCCACCGACTGCACGCGCGCTCACGCACGGCGACAGGGCCACCGCGCACTTTAGTCACGCGCCTGTAAATTAACGCATAATAACCCCTTATAACGGCGACGTTTTAACAACACTATCGCGGCTATATGATTACAATGAACGAACATGTAATTATGCGGTTGTATTTTGTTTCGGCGGTTGCGGGCCACTCAAAGCAGTCTTCACCTTTCAACTCTCACCCTGGAGACAGCTAAACAGAACAGACTTCAGAACGGGTTAAAAAGAGCTACGCTCGTTTATTTTGTTTTGGTCAACGCCAAAAACGCAAATGTTTCTTTCCGTTAATCAATATGAACGCTGAACAAATATTTAACAAATAAAAACAAATCCATCCCAGAATGCAACGGAGCCCGTTTCTGCGCATGCTCTAACTAGTGGGTCAGAGACACACCCCCTGCCTCGTGTATGTTGTAGAGGACGCAGGCACACGTGTTTACGTTAAAAGTGTGTTAAAACAATTAAAACACTCCGAACACGCTTTGGTCGTTCTTTGGTTCAGAGATTGCTTGAACATTAGGATGTAGACCTGAAACATACACAATAGTTTACAGACGATGATTGTCATACAAGCATATTTACGTTCATGGTAGTTTTTTGATTGTAAGAAGATTAGAATTGTAAAAAATTAAGTTTTTTCGGAATGACCCCTCTCCGTAGACATGAAGTCAGCAGGTTTACTTTTCACACCACATTCTCCTTCACACTTGCAGAACTCAGCTATCTGTGTGTGTGTGTGTGTGTGTGTGAGAGAGAGAGAGAGAGAGAGAGAGAGAGAGAGAGAGAGAGAGAGAGAGAGAGA
>JABJVR010000577.1:0-20862 GCA_025773905.1 Chitala chitala | reverse complement strand
CACCAGGAACTTCAAATGGATGTTAGTTCAAACACAGAGACAGCGGAAGCCTTTGATCAGACTCACAAAGACCAGAGACAGAGGTCAGAAGGGGGGGGGGGGGGGGGGGGAGAGGGTGAGAGAGAGAGAGAGAGAGAGTGAGAGAGAGAGAGAGAGAGAGAGAGAGAGAGAGAGAGAGCACATCTCTGAGACATGGAATTTGGGGGTGTCTAACCACAGAAGATGAGAAATACACCATCACCAGAGCCCATAGCTGTACAAAACAAGGCTCTGGGAGTCAATTACAAAAACACATTCATATAAACCAAGGCTTTAGACCCTTAACCAGTGTAATTTACACTCAGAGCTGGACCATGTGGTAAATATGTTATACAGATTTAACATGCCAATAACATTCAGTCATTCACCCCACCCCCTGCCACTGAGTCTAAGAACTCACGTGGGCCAGCCTTCCCCTGTGGACACAGTGAAGAGGGTGAGGAAGGCCCACAGCACGTTGTCGTAGTGGAACTCGTACTTCCGCCACTCACGAGGCTGCGCCGACACTTCCTCGTTGTCATAGTCCAGGAACTGCCCCCTGTCACAGGAACAGGAGACATATGATCAGAGCTTCAGGAACACTTATGTACTGGAAACATACATTGTCATGACATTAAGTATAATGTTATATATTGTAATACATCACAGTGCTGACATATGCAATGTATATGAAAGAGGCAATGATTATACATGACTTGCATAACAAAAGCAGCAAAATAAACATCAACTGTGCAACTGTTAAAACATATGACAATTTCAACTGTGTCTCATGCAGAAGCTGTTCTTTGAAGATATCACCACAGTTTAATTGAACGATTTGCACTTTTGCAGCAGTTTGCAAAATACCCTCATATTTGTACTTTGAAGTGCCGTGAACAGTAATGACATTAGAAAAATTTGTGAACCAAGGTCCGTAAACACAGAAGAGATAAAACAGAAGCCATCTACAAGTGGCAGTTGCAGCTGATGACAGGCCGCGCTGCTGGACAGTTAAGCAGGCAACGTTTACCAGAGCAGGGAGCGCGGCAGAGCCGCTCCTGCCGTACCTGCAGTCCTTCTCCAGCTCCTTGGACTCATCCGTGCAGTAGAAAAACTTGCCCTTGAACAGCTGCACGGCGATGACGGCGAAGATGAACATGAAGAGCAAGTAGACAATGAGGATGTTGAGCACATTCTTCAGGGAGTTCACCACACAGTCAAACACAGCCTGAGGACACACAAACACACACACGTGCACGCACACACATCACTGTGTTATTGATGGATCCTCGTTTTCAACAAGTGCAAACAAACTGTATAAAATTATAATATAACAAAAAGCATCAATATTTAGTTTCCAGTTTAATGTACATACTGTACACGCATGTAATGGTCGATATCATATTATGTATTTACTTTCCTGCACTTCCCATTAGCACAGATAAAATGGAAACTCATTTAACAGGGAAAGACATATTGCTTCTTCCATTGCGGCTCGAACCTGCAGCTCGAAGGCCTGAGCAGATGAGGTTGTCGTACCTTCAGCTTAGGGAGCCTTTTTATGGTCTTCAAAGGTCGTAAGACTCGCAGGACCCGGAGGGACTTGATGGTACTGATATCCTTCCCTTTGCTGCCCCTATGCAGACGAAGCAGAACGTTAGGCTGTCATGCACTGCACGGCACACTGGACCAACACCTCTCAAAAAAACACTTTCACTCCACTGTGGATGGGATGCATGTGTTGAAAAACTCTTGCATCCAATGAGATGGTGATGTAGTAACACCTCTACGGATAAAAACATTCTTCTTTTAATTACAAATAGTATATTTAAAAATCTACTGCAACACCTGTGCAATCATGTAAAATTATGTACTGGAATTTGAACCTTTCAAAATATCCCAAGCATTTTTGTATTGTTGCATTGATGGGTTGAGCTTTTTCCCTTGCGTTGAGTCAAACCAAACTTCATGAAATTTAAGTCCCAAGTTATTACAGGCAGTTCGGTTAATTCATATGGTACGTGTGAGAGATTTAACTCTACAAAATTAACAAACAGACACAAATACGTACCAGTCTGCTGTGAATCTATTAAGTGTGCATGAAAGGATAAACAGCATAGCTAAATCATTACTCACCCCCTCCCCTCATTGATCACAGGGTGAAACAATGCAAATATAATGACGCATGCCCCCCCCCCCCAACATTCTCATAAGCAGGACATGTAATTTTTTTGATTACATGTGATGGCTTCATCTTTGCTGGTATTAGAGCATGCATGTAAATAAAATTATTACAAAAATACAACACCTTTACATTTCATCTAAATGTAACCATTAAGATGTTCTGTTCTGTCTCTGTTGTTTCTACACAGTTAAGCACAAATATAAAAATTTAAAAATAAATTCTTCTTCCAAAAACAATTGAGGGGTTCTTTTGTTTTGTACCCATGGATATTTTACACACATATCCTGCATGACAGTTTTTATATGCTGGGGTGCTGAAGAAAATAAAATGCTTTGGAAAAGTATGTTTTATAACAGAGATTAACAGTGCCTCTAAGTGGTCTACTGCTTCCAGGAAAATGGATACGCCAAACAGGCAACTCTAACTCTTGTTTTTATTCACAACCAAAATATCTCTAAAGAAGCAGGCCCCTTAACAATAGATTATGAAAAGATGCACACACTGAATTTTGTGATTCAACCCAGCACAGCATTAATTCCAGTGAATAAAACTACCTATATAAGAAAAAGTCATTCAAACAAGAGTTTGGATGAATCTCTTCTAAATGCATTCACACTGCAAATATTCTATACCCCAAAACTAAAATTTTATACAACAGGTATGACAAACCTTTTAACCCAAGGGCCAGTAATAAAACTCAACTCACCTTTGAGGGTCACTCATGTTTTCTTTGACATGATAGAAGCTACCAGTACTAGTAATGATCAGCTGTGTTCGCTCCGTGAGCTGTTCATCACGTTAAGGAGATGACGTCACTATATACTGTATAGGTGACATACAGAGCTTTCAAGTGTCCAATGTAACCTGTGTTAATCATGATAATGACCTAAACTGAACACAGCAATAAGTCAAAAGTAAATCGCAGTAGGTGAAGTTTCACTACTGCAGAGAAAGTGATAACGCGACAGCAGGTCGCTTGAAAAGGTTTTGCAGGGTACATTTGGCCCGTGGGCCATAGTGTTTCAATCAAACTGGCAGGACTGTTGGGGGACAAGGGAGTATCACAATTCCAGAACACCTCAACTCTTACTTATGGCGTGTTTTTTTTACCTGCATATAATATCTGAATATTCAAATAATGAACTTCTTTTTATTAAACTTGATATTATAACATTTAAACAATAAAGATGCTTTCTGATTGACTCACGTAACAGCTGACTACCACCAATCATCCTAAATAAAGATTGTTTATATTTTAAATCCATGGTTCTGTCCTATTGTTTACAGGGCTGGTGAGGGTGGAAAACAGACTTACAATTCACCAAAACCATGGCTGTGACATTGTGCTTGAAGCAAGCCTATGGTAATGTTGCATTAGCTATTGCCTTACCCTTGAGCTAAATCCCATGCAATATAAATAGAAGCAGGGAGGTGAACCATACAAGAGTCAGTGTGCATTCATCAGGAAACCGCACCTGTTTTGTCACAATGTCACTGAAGCGTGTTCTCATCTGTTCCATGCACTGCCTGTGTATACATGAACAGGTCTGATCTAACCAAACAAAGCCCCCTGTGAGCTCAAGCAAGTCTGTTGATACTTCAATCCAAAGGTCATGTCTGACAAAGGAAATACTGAAATTATTATTAGCTGTCTAACCACACACTTTGGGTAAGGATCTTAATCAAGTAGGACACAGTGGTGTCCCACGTGGGTCTTCAACCAACATGCTTCAGCCACAAGCCCATCTCGTAACTCTTCATTTTATTTGCCACTTGAAAACATTATGAAGGGCCTTTGGTGTGTGTTACAGATCAGCGCAGACAGAAAGAACAATTTAGAAAGAACTATTTACCCTTGTCTCAAACTTAATAAGACTCCACTGACGATGCATTCTCTCATGATCAGCAGAAATGAGAGGGTGGTTGTATGGAACATACAAGCAATATCTACTTCATTTATCTTCATTTATGCCCCAGTTACTTATTCCTAGATCAAGATATAAATTCTTAAAAACCACACTGCACAGTACTACAAAGATCTCTCATAAACAAATTACGTATAACAGCTTTTACATGAAATCCTGAACGAGACGGATTTGAGTGTAATTTAGCATCATGGTACGTGCAACATTATCTGTTAACTGTCAAAGGGTCATGCAAAAAGATTCTCAGCTTGTCCTAGTGACTAACTGTTTGGTCTGTTTTCTTTGGTTCTAATCTAAGTTGTTTTACGTTAAGCTCTGATGCACATCAGTCTGGTATGAATTCACAATTAATATGGATCCTCCGGTTTAATATTCATTTACATGGACACCATATTCATCTGTTATTCAGTTGCAGTGAAATAGCAAATGTAACAGGCAGAACAATATGAAGGTGGTCATTCACCATGTGCAGACAGGTAAACAAGAAGCAACATGAAAGTCACGCAGACAGAATCCCACAGGCTAAGGAAGATACCAGAGGGTGTTCTGGGACATCTCATTAAATCCTCTCCAAAAAGTCATCTTTAGATTTAATGATCCGAGGCCAAAACTGCGTGCAAGTGAGACTCCCTTTTGAGTTATCAAAACTTTACAAATTCCCTTCAGGATATGAGCAAACAACAGTGCTAGCACTGAAGAGTAGCAACCCTTGGAGGGGGTTTTGGATACTTGTTACCATCCTGAAAAACTGCATTCATCCGTTCCTTAATTGGACATGGATGGCTGGATATAGAGAAGGCAGAGATGAAAGGAAACCACTGCATTGCTTAAGAAGGGCCCTGTAGTACTTCATTTGAGCAATGCAGACTTTTTTGCCAGCATTTCTGCGTGATGATGTGGTCGGGCTAACTCTCATGTCTGAGTTTTTGTGAACGTCTGCTGTACACTTCAGTCCAATGCAAACATACTGATCTGACTGAGTTTGAATTAAGCCTCTGAATCAACAACGAAGATGTCTGTTTTGCTAACAGATCTGCCAATGATCAGCTTTTCTGAGACATCTTTTGGAACCTAATAAAAACAACGGTTAAACAAAATACAGAACTGTGTCCAGTGCTTAAAAGTAAAGTGAAGCATGAAAAATCATTATTAATGGAAACATCTGTGCAGACTATAAACCAAAATGTTTAGTTTAAAACATTCTCAAAAATGTATACAAACATAAAACATTAAAACATTCTTCTAAATGTATACAAAATAAATGATAAAATACAAGAATGCACTCATGATGCAAAAGGGAAAGACAAAAAAGCTTTAGGAGAAGCAAAAAAGTGACAATGTTTCTCTTTACCGCTGATAATTTGATTTTTTTCTTTTCAGTTCTGAGATATATTACAGTGTCATGATTATATTTTTGATAGTAGGGTGAGATTTTCTAGGTGGAGACAACAGTGCTGACAGTATACAAAGTCTGAAGGTCTCAGTTTTTCCTGGGAAAGACTTTTATATATCAGCAGATACAAAACAAATACGAGTGTAAATAAACCCATAAAGGGTGGGAGATGACGTTGAAAGACAGTGAAAATGAAACAACACCAGCATGGTCAGAAACATCCCAGAATCTACCACATATTTCAGATCACTGATCACTCCTTTCCACATGGCATTAAAAAAAGACCCCTTTTTAATGGTTGCCATTTATTCATGCTTAGATGGAAATTATCTCTTGAAATTATCTTTTTCCACACCCCGAACCACTCATTCAAGATCAAGACAGCTCAGAAGAGTCTGGACTTAGTTGACCAAGGTACAAAGGTTCTGCAGACCAGGTAGTACTGAAGTGCTTCTCCTGTTCCCTATCCAATGTCGCTCCTTTGGTGTAGCTTCATTTACTTATTCTGAATTAAACATCTAAAGCTCACATTACAAGGAGACCATAATAAGTATTTATAGTTTCCTTATAAACCATTGTAGAGAAAAAGATGAATCTTCACACTTGGTCAGTGTGCTCCTTTTTAAAGAAACAGCTTAGTTCTTCATATTTTACCATTGTAACTGTGTTTTTTTTTGTTCCAAGTTACGTTTCCCATGAATTGCAGCACTTGCAGCATCACCCAGTTGACAGCAGCACATGGCAGAAACCGTTATATTTGTCGTAAAGGCACTGATAGGGAGTTAAGAGTTAAGGCAGGGACACAGACAGATGTAGAGATGGAGCATAAGGTGAACTGCAACGAACAGCTTGCAAGATGCAGAAATGAGAGCGCAGGACTTGCAGCATGCTGCTCCGCTGGTCGCTGCGTAGTACATAACCCTCCCGCCCTCCACTGCATACACAGAGACACGTAGGACAGGCAGTGCAGAAAGAAATTACCCCATGAAGCTCCTGCAAGTGAGTCCAGCCACGAGGAAGCAAAGGAAGAGCTAGTCAGTAACAGATAGTGCCCGCCCCCCTTCGCCCCTGCAGACATAGGTAAATTCCTACAGTCTCCACATGCAGCAGAGTATCAGAGAACACGAAGATAGACCTCTGTGTAGTTGTTGATGGCCTAAAACATTACCCTCAGTCATCATGTGCAGTGTATTCACATGGCAGAAACCCACGCACATTCTACACAACGCTACTGTATATTACAGAAACAGAATATTATTTATTGATGCATTTTGGGAAAGCACACTACGGCCCTCGCTGATTCATTGCTCAAAACATTGAGACTTATTTCTCATACCATCATAAACAGGTGAGGATTTTTTGGTTCTAAATATACAATTATTGTTTTATTGTTAACAAAAGACAGAGGGATGACTGAGGTCCTTCCCCATTAGCCATAGAATAGTCCGTCTGAAATGCACAAAAGCAACAGGGGATTCTGTCCGGTATAACAATACATTATACAGTATATAATAATATAACGTATTCTCTAGTTGAGGAAGTGTGTAACATTAACATGTATCCATCTTAGAAAATAGAATATGTGGTGTGGTTAAAGCTGGGAGCTTCTACCTGTATAAGGTCAGCAGCTTGTTTCATGCAAACCACTGAAGTTACTGAATCAGGCTAGTGTTCAGAAAACACCAGCACACATCTGATTAACAGGTTGCCCATATTACTGTGTACAAATGGCCAATTTAATTTTGATCATTTCAAAATTACTTTGAGAACTCCCCGTTCATCGATCATCATAAATGAAGATCTAGGATTAACCAGTCGTTCACTGATTAGCATTTATTCAATTGCCCGTTTTGTTAATTTCACACTTCTTTGTGATCACCCTTTCATGCCTGAGAATAATGGTCAAGCAGTAATTACAGCTATAATGGTTTGAGATAAAATGTTTTACAATTTATATACAATTAAACTGTGCATTTAATTTACTGTGCTATTTAATGGCAATTATCTAAGCAGAAACATAATAAGCACCACTGCTGCACTTACGAGAATGCAAAGGCCACAAGAGCTCCGCTGACCACAATGAAGTCCAGAATGTTCCACAGGTCTCGAAAGTAGGCACCTGGGTGAAGCAGCAGGCCCAAATCCACCATCTGAAATAGCAAGAAGAAGCAGGTGAGCTACAATCAACGGGTGCTTATTCTGGTCCTAGGAGGTCAGGAGTCCTGGGACACAAACCTGTGCTAACAACCAATGGCAGACCTTGAGATCCTGTGCTTACGACCGATGGCATACGTGCAAACCTGCTTGGCAGGACTCTTTGGCCATGAGCTCATTCCAGGTCTTTATATAATAAAACGTTGGAAAGAATGAGAACTCAAAGAACTTAAACTTGACTACATCATGTGTAATATGTAAAGGTTTTAACAGACCATTATCCATGCGAAAGAGTTTGAGTACCGTGCAAAATGTTCTTACCTTGATCACCATCTCAAATGTGAACACACCCGTGAAAACATAATCTAAGTACTTGAGCACCTGAACCAAAAAGAAAGAATAAATATTTAATGAGCAATGAAATTTGCATGTTGTCTGTTCTTAAAAGGGAAAAAAAAGACAGTTTTAAGGTGAATCCTATTCATTACTAACTTACGACAGGTTTTGAAGTAACATATTACATACTAAGTAACATATTACAGTATCAGGTTTATTTTAACAGAAAAAGGTACTTGTACCAACCCAAAAAAAAGTATAAATTAATATCTCCAAACTAGTAGGCCTTACATCCCCTGCCTAACTAGCATCTAATCTTTTGTGAAGTGCAGAATATCTCCTATCCTTAGTTCATCATCTATTGGGAGTAAAGAATTATATATACTGCATCTTTACATTTACAAATAAATGTACAGTGGTTGAATACCTAAACAAACTGGCATATAAAATTGTGTGTAATAGCTTCTGGTACTGGTTTCATCATAATAATTATGTATAATGTATAACAGTCTTCAGGCATGAAAGATTTAAAACAGTATTTTTCAGAAGAACACTCACAGCATTTCTGAAGGAGCTGGTATACTGTTAGAATGGAATGTATTGCTATGACATAACGTTAAGAAACATGAAACGGCAAGGCTACAGGACTCACGTTGTTTCGCGGAGCATTGGCATGTACAGGGTCCTCTGCTGCCAGCGCAATACTGCTCATGGCAATCACTACCAGGATGCACATCTCAAAGTAGCGAAGGCTAACGATGTAGTGGCAGAGACGTCGCACCCTAAAGGTCACAAAAGGAATTACATACAGGGAGTGATGAGTGGTGCTGTTTCACCAAACTATGTCACCAAGAGATTCTTCCAGAGATTCACTTCTCAA
Organism: Chitala chitala; assembly: GCA_025773905.1. Lineage (NCBI taxonomy): Eukaryota > Metazoa > Chordata > Actinopteri > Osteoglossiformes > Notopteridae > Chitala > Chitala chitala. The sequence continues at coordinate 11,971 of JABJVR010000577.1, read as the reverse complement.
GAAAACGCTTCATCTAAACCCATCCTTTCCAAAGCACAGACCAAGCAGACACACACGCACAGTTTCTGAACAATAACAAACAAAGTATCTATACTTTACAATTCAACAAGCAAATTTACCTGGACAATTTCAGACAGTTAAATCAACTACTGCACACGGACTGGAACTAGACAATATTGCACAGAGTTGCTAGAGGGTGGCAGGAAGATTTTATGTGGGTTACAACACAAAGATACAGTAAGCCCTGCCTCAGAGCAACAATCAGCAGGTTATTTTTTGGGTGACATATTTTACTCAGCTTAGAAGAAATTACAACAAAAATGTACAACGCTGATGTGGATTTGTAAAACATTGTGACACAATTTTTGAAATAATACAGAAAAAAAGTATTTGTAGCAGAGGTCTTGTCCCAAAAACCTTGACACATGAGAAGCACAACAACAGAAATCTATAAGAGTTGAATATGGTGATATCCATGTTGGTCAGTAAATCTTTTCACAAAGTCTGCGTTTTGACTCAATGCTAAATATAGCCAAATTTGACAATCTACTTTCCATCACAGTAGATCACAAAGGATTCTTTATAATCTTTAGTGCTGAAAAACTCCGTTCACAGGTAGTACTGCTGACTGGTAATACCACAGCATAACCATAACAGCTCAAAGACCATATCTTTGTGTGGGTCCAAAAAATTTACAAGTTCCAACAGAGTGGCAGGATTTTGCTCACCATTCTTTTTACGTCTTTCTAAGACTCCCCTTGTCTGGTAAAGTTTATGCTTCAAATTTACAATATTGTTTGCCCAAAGAAGAACATTCTTCTCTCAGAAAGCTCTAAAGGGGAGGATTTTGAGCCTAAATACCAATCATGATGTTGCAGTTAGTATTTGAAAAACACCCTTCCATTTCTCCAATCACACTATCAATAAGCGGGTAACACACATTGACTTGAACAGCACATGCTGTATGGCTGTACATGCTGTCCAGTGCTGGCAGTGACAACCCAGTCTTTGAGTTTCCCTGTGACTCACTGACCGCTTTCAGCAGCACTGGGTTGTAGAAATACCGCTTTCACATGTGGCAACTATGTCACTCCAAATCTCATCATTGTGTCTTTCACTGATTGAATTAGCTCAACAGCCTTAGAAAAATGAAGTGCTCCTCTGCAGCATATCTGACAAAAATTTAGAATCACCTAAAACCTTTCTGAACACTGCAGGACACTGTACAAAATTCTAATCAATTTGAGCAAATATTCCTTGAGCTTCAATAGCTCTTTGTGGATTGTTCTTGCACTGAACTTCCTCCAGTACTATAAGAATAGCAGGCAACTATTAGATTATAACATTATATTACGACATGCTACATGTCTGCAAGCCCAATGTGTACCGCTAAGCCACAGAAGCTCACTTGGCGCCCCAGTAAACATCTCACAATGCATATCCAACCATGTCTGATGGACACAGGGTCCAGACATGAACGTGTACATTTTCTCCAACAAAGCAAAGAAATGTCCAGCATCAGGTACACTTTTGACTGTGTCAACTATCACCAAGTTTAAGCAATGTGCACTGCAATTGACATAAAATACAAGTATGGCAATATCTTTTATCCAGGATTGGGCTCCATAATGTGCCCCACTTATTACTGCTGCTCCATTGTATCCCTGATCCACAAGGTTTTGTTTACAATCTAAACTATTCCTCTCCAAATAGTCTTTATTTAGTCTTCAATAGTATTTCTTTTTGCATAACTTTGCTGGTATATGTTGCATTTTTGGCTTGGTCTTCGAGTCTCTGTTTAACAGTAAGGTCATGGTATTAAGGTATTTCACTTGATTTGATGGTGGGCCAGCAAATTTAACATAGACCAAAGGGGTCTTTTATTAGCTAAGTGTTATGACCCCTATGACCACATTGGGCCGTGTTTCAGTAGCAGTTTAAATGAAAAACGCAGCTATCATTTTAATGCAGTTCTGATTTCAGATCGCCTTTTTCTTACATTGTTCATCTTAAACTCAACAATGAGGTATTTTATCACTCATTTTCTTTTCTCCTGCCCATGCAAATATTGCATTAACATGGTACTGGTATTCGAACTGAAGGTTGGACTATGAATATTCAAGCCATGGATTAGCTATGTACTAGTCAGCACAAAAGATCTAACGGGCTAATACTGGCTGTGCACATAGACCACATCAATCCCTTTGATACATTACTTCCACATAACTCAGACCAGTTTGGTATGTAAACCACTCAAAGCATGAACAAAACTGATATATAGCAAAAATTTGCTGTATTATTTTAAAATAATACATATACAAATTGCATGCTACTTTCAATTTTCCACATTATACCAGTTCTCTATGCAAGTCCTTCCTTGTAGAGGTCTGACAACATTCTGTGAATTTGGTGAAGATGATCTTATCCTTGCAGTCATATCTGACTCTCAGTGATTCTATGGGACAACTGAGAACTATGAGACCACTGAGAGCTATTCCATAAAATTTTCTGGGAAAGCTTTATACAGGATAGGTCACCAGCTCATTCCCCAGCCCTCGCCATATAGCTTTGCTTGGGACCAGCATGTTAAGTTCACACGGATGGGTTTTTCTGCAACTAATCGCCATATAAAGTCAAAAGTGCCTCGACTCAGTCAAAACACTTACGGGTTGGACTGGCCAAACACAAACATGGAGCTGTAGGGTAAGATGGGCTTGGGAGTGCTCTTAGTCTGATCTTCGAGATTTTTCTTCTCCTCATTCATTGGCGCTGTCTCACAGTCAACGTTGTTCACTGCAGCAAACAAAACAGCACATTTCATCCACGCCTCACTACCTACAGTATTAGGGCCAGAAATGCCATACTGAGATTTAAAATGAAGAATAAAAGCACTGAAGTCCTAATTTGCAAAGCCGTTTCCTTAGTTGCTACTAACTGGATATGATGGTGGTGGTGTCTTCAAGCGGGGCTGTGACAGTGACTGGGATGTGTATTGTATTAGCGCTGACAACAGGCTGTCCAGTCTTCTTCATGTTCTTCTGGTTGTCCGAGTCCTCCGCCTTGTCTCCAGACCACTGCTGACCGGTGGCAGGCTGCTGGGGCGTGATGGCCTGCAACTCTCCTTCTGTGTCCACCTGCTTTTCCCTGACAAACATTTCACTTAAATACTTTAATATCAGCATGACAGATGAGGAGGCACACACTTTACTGTACTAGCAATGCAAAATGGCATTTGGCGACCTTCAAATACAAATAAAAGATATACATGCTCTATGAAGATTTAATCAAAACAGTTAAAGAATTGATTAAACACAAACACTTTTCACATGTAAGTTGGTAACAAGAACGGGTTCAGTCTTGAGTACAGGCAATCTTACCTGTGGCCATGACCTTTGCCTTCCTCGTTTTCTCCATTTTCCCTCCGCTCCTCGCAATCCAGCGCAGACTGGAGCTTAGTGGTACGCGCTTTGTGACGCTGCTGCTCCCCATTGCCACTGTTCTCCCCCCGGCTGCAGCCCGCCCCCCTCTCTCCTTCACGGTTAGCAGATCGCGATACATCCTTGCGGCGTGCCCTGCGCTCACTCTTCTCACCATTGTTGATGGCACCGTTGTCCTCTTTGTGGTGCCGGTGGCCGTGGTGCCGCCGGTGCTCCCTCTCAGCCCCACCCCCTCCGTTGTCCGTTGAGGGCTGGTGGTGATGCCTCTTCCCCCTCTCACGGCTGTGACTCCGCTCACCCCTGCCCTCCTTGGCCCGTGAGCCGTTATGGTCCTTGCTGCGGCTGTGGTGGACGCGGCGGCGAACTTCCCTATTACCGCCCATGTCACCATTCTCGTTGGCCTCGTCCTGTGGCCTCTCCCGATGTCGGTGGTGCTTCCGAGAGTGGGGCAGGGCTTCGCTGGGGACAGCCGTCTCCTCCGTCGTACCCCCTTCTCCCTCCGCTGGCTTGGACAGGTCTCCAGCAGCAAGTTTCTGCTCTGCGGAACCGCCATGCGGCTCCACCACAAGGGGCCGGTCTAGGTGGGTCTTCATATCAGGTCGAATTTGCAGGGCAGAGGAAATGCACAGCCGCTCCTCAGGGTCCAGCTCACTATACAGTGCCTCACTGCTGGTGCGCACGTTATGCTTGCGCAGCTGTGTTGTTCGCTGCTCCCACACAGACATCATCTTCAGGGACTTGTGCTGCTCTTTGCTGGAGAAGGACAGGTGGTGTAAAGGAGAGAGAGAAAGAGGAAGAGCCTGATCAACACATAGAACAGCATAACTGTACAGTACACCTTTACTGCATGGAAGTACTGCTTCTATTCACTTTGGCGGATAAACAGCTGTGAACTACATCCATAGCAGACCAACTTTTATCAAAAACAGTTTGACTTCTTAATTAGCATGTGAATAGCTAGGGTGTCACTATTTTATATTTATTTAATCTCTAATGTAGCACACTACAGACAGAAAAAAATTTGACCAAAAATGTTAATTCATACATTATTAAACTTTCAGTATTAATGTCATGTTTTTAGTATAACAGATTCTGCTGCAACAGAAATCCCCAGAAGGGTGGTTGATTGGATCCCCATGCATGGGACTGGGTGTTTGGATCAGCCGGGTAATCTTCTAGCCTGTTTACATTTTGCAGAATGTTGCTGTGCGGGTTTGAACCCCAGCAGGGCTTTTTACTCTAAATGGTAGTCATAGCATGTAACACGCGGTACGAAGAAACCTGAAACTTTACACGAGTTCTGAGAAAAGAAGGTCCTTATGGATGGGTTATACAAGGTGAGCCATGATTAAATCTGCAGCCAACAGTCTCCCATCATGCTCAGTTTACTGCATCAGAGCTGTATGTGAATGATAAATTGGCACAGATTGGTCCATGTGCTTTCTTGTTATGCAGCTCGAAGCTTCACTGAGCTTCAGCTGGGCTCTTATAACATCTTGAGGACCATAATTCTTCAGATGGCTTGAGTTTTTTCCAACGGCAATTTCACAAACAGTTTTTAATCTCCTACCTGACAGTGATCCTTAGCGGGAAAAAATAAATTAATCCATTATCAACAGAGAAGATAAAATAGACTATCTAATCTCTAGCAACATGGACAACCTGTGAATCAACCTCATCTCAAGACTGCATGTCACACTGCACACACACATGCTACAGTTTGTATATATACAGTATATACAACACACATCCCCACATTATTTCTGCTAAAAGAGAACATGTAGGATGGCAGACCAAAAGGATATTTAGAAAACAGTGAGTGAAAGGCAGAGGTAATTGCTCAGGGATTGAGTCTAAACTGAGGGCTATTCTCAACATGCTGTGACAGTAGCTGTCTCCAGCTGACACTTCAGCTCTCTTAACATTTTTAACATGCCAGTACATAAAGAGAACTCCACGGTTGAGGACGTGCCTGGGATTACCGAGAGCTATTGTTTGACACATTTTGTCACTTATACCCAAAATAATGGAGTACGCACTAATTTGTTGAAATCTATCCCTGAGCCCACTGGAGGGCATTTAAAATTTCATATTTACAAATACACACATTTGTTAAAATAAAGTGAATCTCAATTTAAGTTCACTTCTGCAAATATATTAATTGGAAGAAAACGGTTGTGGCGGTGCGGTGCCAGTGGCTGCATGGCGGACGCTCCTTCCTGTCAGGCTGAGGGCCTAAGCTAAGTGAGAGGAAGCCCTTGCAGCTGCTGCTTCAGCCTCTCTAACACCTTGCCGGCTGCCAGTGTATTTCCCAGGGTGTCGTCATGGTTGGCCTGCCACAGAGTTCGGCTCCAGACGGAGGGCAGGCAGGAGAAGAAGACCAGACACGCACAAAGGCTAAGATGGGGGAGGAGGATGAGTATTGTCAAATGTGCAAGGCCCTTTCATCCCTCGGTTTATTCATAAATGATGCTTGCCTTACTGGTCATAAAGAGGAAGAGCTCTGCCTTACTGTCAGTAATACTCACAACAGCACACACACGAGGCAAAACCATGGCTTTTCTATTTTATATTTAAAAATTATTAAAAAGTTATTTCATTAGCTTTGAATCCATCCTGCTGCACCTCTTTCATAAATGTGACTGTTGATGTTAATGAAATGTCCCACTGGAATCCGGAAGTGTCCATACTCCTCAAGTAACACTGAATACACCTATGTCATCTTAGAGCCAGTGTCAAGCCGACTCTGCCTTGGTGATCTCTGAAAACATCAAAGAGCAGAGGCTGCCAAAAGCCATACACTACAGTGGTACTCGTTAATCCAGCAGTGAATGGAAAACAAGCTCAGACCAGGGGATGGGGCAGTGGGGGTAATTTTAGCAGAGGTGAAGGATGAAAAAACTCTGATATGAAAGCAATCAAAACATTGATCCAATATATTAAAATTTCAGACCACAATGTATACATTCCCATATATACCTTGAAGATAATGTTACCACCACAACATACAGTAAAAATTATGTGAACATGTAGATATTCACATACATACTGCAAAGGTAATGTTACTGCATATATAGTGAATGCATGTGAATATATATATATATATATATATATATACACACACACACACACACACACACACACACACACACACACACACACACACACAAACACATTCATGTATACAAATTCCATGAAAATACTGTAAACACACAAGTACGTCCTAAATGGTACCTGTACCTCAGGATGTGGCGAGAAGGGGAGCAGACAAACGTCCTATAACACATACAGGACAATACAGTACAGTGAAGAGAAGCACACAGAAACTGGTTGCTCAGACAGATGAGAGCAGACAAAAGGGTGGAGGCCAACACACTGACAAAGGGAAAAGAAGGTAAGATGACGTACAACTAAGCAACAGGAAGAGACACATTAAATGGACATGACTCATCTGGTGGGATAACAAGTTGACACATTGGACACGTAGTGTGTAGCAAGTGGCAGACAGTCAGCACACCCAACCCATCAACCCATCTCTGTGTAACTTGATATAAAATAGAAACCTCAACCAAAATGCATTTGGCCTAAATCAATAGGAAAGAGATGACAGAAAAGCAAATGCGCTTCATCTATCATTTCTATAATTTAAAAGTCCTGCAGGTCAAAGGTCAGACAGCAGCCTTGGATTCTGTGCACTTTCTCCTAGGAAAGACATGGGTCTCAATTCAAAACACTGTCCCCTGGCCAGCATTTAAATTGCCTGTAGGTGAGCTAAGGTTGGCTCAATTCAATATAGATCAGCTAATACATAACTGCAAACTGTCTCATTTTTAAACTGAGAGAGGGCCAAGTGTGAGCACATGCGTGTGAACAATGAACTGATGCAAAAGCTGAAGGGGTAGAGATCATTAATTATAGTGGTCATAGGGTAAAATCTGCACCTTTTGCCACCTACTGTTTCTCCCTCAGGTCCGATACCCACACACCAAGGTTGAGATTACAGTCCAGCCAACGCTGTACGACTTCAGAAAGTTTTTAAGTGTGTGTGGGGAAGGGAGTGACAGAAAAAAGACATCACTTGCTGAGACAAAGGGACTGGCACAGAGCCAGGCTTGCTGTCTGCCACACATCTTTATAAAGGCAGAAAAGGTAGAGGATGGATGAAAGAAGCAGAAAAGGCTGAATGTCTAAAGCAGGCTCCTGAACAGCAGGTTTCATGAAGCCGCTCACGTGCTGAACACAGCACAATGTCAAGCAGCACTATGCTCAGGAGAGACAGTATAACCGTGAAGACAACTCCACCTGTCTGTCTGGCTGCATGCCTTTTCCTTTGTTCAGTCAGCTTTTCACATTCAAATTCTTAAGTCAAGCATTTTAGTCCACTACAATTTTGTTTATTTCACTTTTTACTGCAGCGCTCTACTGAATGCACTGTGGCGTTGAACACTTACACATGTTTAAATGTCAGACGTTTTCTGCCAATCTATCAAACAGAGTTGCTGTCTTTGTGATAACAAACGTTGCTAGATTTTTTTTCCCCCACTGTCCACAACAGTGGCTTGACAAAAGGCACTTTTGCTTTTCTTAACCATTTTCACAATTACTGTTTAAGTACTGCTCCACGATAATCTGTTGTGGGCGTACGAGTCAATTAACTTTATATACACAAAGGTGTTCTAGAAGCAAGCGTAGTTCATCATGACATTATCCATGAAGATGTTTCAGTAAGCCCACTCATCTTGAACACAAGAATGGATTTAACCCAAGAGTCCAAAAGCTTATTGAATGTCATGGACTCAAGTGACAGCAAATTGCATAGGCGCTGTAACCATTTTTACAGCATGCCAAGGTCTACCTTGGCACTGATGTGGTGAAGGTGACCATTCTATATTACCCACCTTACCATCTTTGTATACAAATTCTGTTCAAACTTTCCATAATATATCAGTGTGATCAGATTTTGAATGCAACTTCATGACTCTAAATGAGTCAAAACATTTCAGGGTGAAAAGTGGACAGTTACCAGTATTTCAGACAACTCAAAAGTGGAAATGGGTCCACAACATTAATAGGAGGGGGTTAAATGTCCAAATAATTTTTGTCTGAAAATTTTGTACAGTATGTCTATTGCTTTATAATTCAACATGTAACCAATATATTTTTCTCAAGAACACTTATCAAGCAAAACATTTAAGTGTATGTTTCATTATAGAAATACTATTTGATTCGATATTTTATGTAATTAAAAAAATTCTGACATGTTTAATTATCACTTAAATGTCCAAAATATTTTTGGTGCCACTGTGTATCAGTCACCGGTGAAATCAACCAGAAAACATCAAGCAAATTCTGTAGCTACTCAGATCTGTGGATCTGGGAGACAGAGTACAATTTAAACAAATCAAATCTTAAAGTGAGCAAGGTTAAACAAAAAAAAAAAAAATCATACTATCCAAAAAAGATGGATAAAAACCATCTTTGTGATACTGTGCAGGTCACAGCAGCTTTACACCCCATGGTTACTGTCCACAACAGTGGCTTGACAAAAGGCAGAACTTAAAACCTTGTCACCTAATTAGTTTGTAACAAAATATGAAATAAATTTAGCTGACATTAAAGGCCTGTTTTGCCTTTAAAGGTTTAGTGAAGTGCTTTTCATTATGGTTTGAATCAAGATTTCTATTTTGCTCATTTTATGTCAGCGACTCCAGTTAAGGCCTTGTTCTCACAGCTGCACTGAATGGGTCCTTGTCAGAAAGTGCCCAAAGAACCTGCTATGAGGTGGAGAGCTGTGCTTAACTCTGCTTCCGCACATGAAAACAGGATTGCCACCAACCATACAGTTTTATAATAATACTATAATAGTAACGGGACACATCTCACAAGCACTCAAATCTGCAACATGTAAAAGCATGAGGGGGTGTTGAGGTTGACTACTGCTCATACAGGGCTGGGTGGTCACAAACACGTGTCACAATAACCAGGTACGCATGTGCATGGGAAAAGCGACCGCCATAGTAAAATGCGGACAACAGGCCTCAGCTGACCTGAGGGGTGTGACGCGACGAATGAGATGCTGAGAAAAGAGAAGGGGGAGAAGGACGGGAGAACTAACAACAAGAAAAACTCACGGTGAGTTAACAACAGAGATGGATGAGCTGCAAGAAGCTGCACGTCGAGTTTGCTTTACAAAACTGTGTGCAGAGGAACAAAAGATAAGAGAAGAGAAAAGAATGAGTTTGGAGAGGATCCAGGTGAGACAGATGTCCATCTGTCAGGCAGTGCCACTGCGGGGCAGCTCTCTGGGATCCTCGTTCAATGCTTCAAATGGAAATGCCCACAAAACAAAGCAAATAACCATTTCAAATGAAATAACTGTCCAAAATCCAGCTGCAAACAGTGAAGAGCATTTAAAGAACTTGAGATTAGACCTTTAAGCACTCCCTGACTGATGAAAGGAGCTCTCTATTCAAGCCATTTGAATAAATTAAGTAAGCAATAGCTGCAATTACTTTTCTTTCTCCTGCAGTTCAGCATTTTGGTTTTAATGCTGAGGTAAAAAAAAAAAAAACGTTACAGTCCCAGAATTCTAAGAGATACAGACAATCCTAATTGTGTTACTTCTAACACCAAATTAGGGACATATTTAAGATGAAATGCAAAGATAAATAAATACAGAAATAAATTTGTATCATGGCTGATTACAACATCATTGGCTGTACTTCATAGTACTATTTCAACTATTAAAATCTTAATTTTATATACTTAAAACGACAACACATAAATGGTAAGAGATCGGCATCCTTCTCCAACTTCTGGAATCTACTGGTCTACTTCTAGAAATCCTCCTCACTTACCTGGTGTCTGATAGGTCTTTAGCTGGAAACTTATTACTTTTAACAGTCTCTAAGCAGACCTGCAAAAAGTGCCACTTGGACAGTGTCCAAAGCTCCTGAACACATTAAGTCATGGGTGCAAAAGGACTCAACTACATTCAAAAAATTAAACACTGTTTATCCCATTTTGCAGCACAGATAAACTCAAATTAACAGCCCTAAATCAAAAGGTCGATTCCCAGTGGCATTTTAAGTCCTTTTAAGTAAATGCCCTATGCAATAAAATCAGCCAGATGTCTAGATAAAAGCTAATGTTGAAAGGGTCCTAAAAATCTTAATTATTTTATAATACAACAATATTTGTAACTTAGTTGAAATGACTTGTTCTAATGTAATTTAAGATCAGTGTTGGTGGCACAATATGGAATCCATGACAAATAACCTGCAGGTCATATTTAACCTGCTTTTTAAAGGAAGACATTAAACTCAGACCTGTGCTTAAATGATGCATGTATTGAGGATAGCTAGTGACCTTGCTGTATTCACCCATTCTTCCTCAGCTGTTCAATGTCAGTCTGCAGAAAAGTAGCTTATGCTGCAACAATGCCTACACAATGATGCTATGTTGGCAAGTATCATAAACTGTACTGGGGGGGGGGGGGGGGGGTGCGGCACCAAAAGGTGGATGAAGGTAAGGTGAAAGAGCCACAAGATAAACAGGAACTTCTCAACAGACAGAGACGAGAGATGGATCAAAAACAAACATAGGACAAAGAATGATGCTACAATAGATCACATATATGAAAAGAAAAACAAGTAAACTCCCGCCTCTGAAAAGAGTGAGGTTAGTCCTGGGGCAGAGAGAAAGGACCACTGTAGGGGGCAGAAAGAGCTCAAATTAAGGGGAGAAGATGTACAGAGCTGAGAGTCACCGAACTTACGCTGCGACAGAAATGTTAGCTGCCGACATGGGGCTGACCTCCTTTACCTCCTTGGCCTTTTGGAGGGCAAGCTTTTTATTGATTGCTTCTTCCTGCTCTTCTTCATCCTAGTTAAAGTAAATGGAGAGAGGCAACAGCAGTAACTGATTACAAGGCAGAGCATAAGAAAGCGCTGAAACTTGCATCCAATCTGGAGGCTTATTAACTAGACTGCAAAAAGAAATTTGCTCACAATGGACCTTCAGATTGAACTAGCTGCCTAATAGGCCTCACAGCATCAGGTACAGCTCATGTGCTCGTATTAGAAAGGGCCAAATATTTTGTACCTTTGTGAGTTCTTGAGCGTTTGCCAGGTTGTCGACAGCAATGGCCAAGAAGACATTCAGAAGAGTATCTGGTCAAGAACAGTCTCAGGAAACATGTTAAATGAACCACTTTCCAAACAACAAAAGAAACACTGAACATTCACTTCAGATATGCACAAAAATGTGAAACTGGGAGCATGGTTGCAAAAATGTACTAAACAGACTGGAATGTTTGCAGTCTTACTAAAGATAAAAAAGGATACAGTTTCCAAAGAGGGTTAGAACAATGAAGTACACAGAGGAGAACATTCCCCTGTGAACGCCTCCCTGAGATTCAATCCCATGATACATCACTGCATTCCAGTCTTCCCCTGTCAGAATCTGGTTATAAAAACATACATTTAAAAAGTAGGTTTGGGGGGGGGGGGGGGGGGGTACACAAGTGTTTTATT
>JABJVR010000576.1:0-15818 GCA_025773905.1 Chitala chitala | reverse complement strand
TGTTAAAACCACTCAAATTAATACACTGCTGCCCTGTTCCACTTTACTGAACATGAGAAATACCCCAACCGACGTGTTAATACCGCCCCCCCCCCCCAACCCTCTGAATATTCCCACTACCCTACTAACTTCATGTAAAAACAAATACAGCCTGATCAGACGGGCTCGTCATCGGAGGTTCTATATCCTTCATGGAAATTACTCCAACTTGGAGCCTCATGCCTCCTGATACCAGTGTAGACTTAGTAACCTTAGATTTAACCCCAGAGTAAACCCCTGGGCTTTTCTGGTTTCCTTTTCCCTCGGATCGACCTTTCAAGGTTCACTCTGTAGACGGTTCAACGAATACCGCGTGTGTACTCACGGAGACACCGCCAAAGGGGTCGTCAGAGATATGCACCGGTGACCCTGGTTGTCTTTGTCCTCCAGATGTAGCTATGCAGAAGAGATCAGCGTTTTTAAGATGTTGATTTCTTTGCTAGAGATGGTTACACAATGCTTGTCTGACCTCACGTTTCATTATCAATCATGTTAACCTGAAACATCCGGGCAAAGATGGAAAGTCGGGCAGTTATCTTGCTTTATACTATAGACTAATTTCTCTACTTTTAACTTCCTCGAAGCATCATTGGGATGAGAGGAAAAGTACATTTCCAAATGTAATTAGTTGGGTTTTCCACTCACTTTTTCAGAAGATTGTTAAAGTAGATAAAAGAGATGTTAAGATCATTCACTTCTGATGTTACTGAATAAGCCTTAATTGGGCCCAACTCAGTGTCCCATTCACAGACTTTTACCTTTCATTTTTTAAAGCTGTACACGTGATACATTTTAAACTCATATCCCACATACAAAGTGGACAGGCACCATATGTTTTTTGGATCAAAAATCATTCAAAGAAAGAGCTAAAACATTTAAAAGTGCGGCATAATTTACGCTCTTCCAGTCCTGTAAAATCCAGTTCTTCTCTTCCTGCTGTAGACCCAAATTAGGCGACTCAAATTTTCAAATGCATTAATTGTGGGAGTTATTTTACTTAATGTTACTGCTGATATTTAACTTGTATCTGCTAAACTATGCAGCCATATTTACATGCAGGTTTAGTTGGGCATTATTAACCGTTTTTGCACTTTCATGCAGGGAATGTCTACACAATCATACTGAAGTGATGTAAGTGAATTTGGCTTTTATTTCTGGTTTATTTGTCAACATATGGTGTCAGTATACATATGAAATACACCAATTATATTACAAAAAATGTTTCAATAATATAAAACAATAAACCAAACATATCACAGTGGCTCAATGGGTGGAAGGTTGTGGAAGTCTCATGGTTCAAATCCCACCCCAGCCACCAGGTGTGTCCCTGAGCAAGACAGTTACTTCTAGCTCTAGCCAGGGTGCTGAATAATGGCTAGAATGGCTATGAAGAAATCTGAACTGATAGAGATTTTAAACGTCAGCCGTTGGAGTTACTGACATAAACATAGACATATGTACAGAAACGTTTCCCTGTCAGTAAAAATGGTCTGTGTTGTTAATGGGGAAAATACCTTTGAAGTACATTGATGGTGATCATACTACCTCAATGGATTAATTTCATTAATGTGTATATATTTAATATTACACTGGGCAGTTACTTTGATTTTGCATGAAGATGTATTTACCCAATACATTCTGAGCATTGAAGAGTGTCTTGATAGCACTGCTGCACTTACATTTTAGCTACGTACAACACAGTGTGATAAAGGTTTGTCTATACAAGCAATATGACAATGCGATGACTGTAATACAACTGAGCTCTTTAAAAACACAAGAATCCCTGTTTTCAGATAAATACAGTAATGGGAAACACATCTGATTAAACAATGATTCATTCATTCACTTAAAAGCTTAGTCCTGGTGAGGGTTGCAGGGAAGCCTGGAGCCCATCCCAGAACAGGGTGCCAACCCACCACAGGGGGCACACACACAACAGGCAGTTTGGGCACACCAATCAACCTAACCTGCATGTCTTTGGACTGTGGGAGGAAACTGGAGCACCTGGAGAAAACCCACCAAGCACAGGGAGAACATGCAAACTCCACACACACAGACAGACCCAAGGTGGGAGTTGAACCCCAGGCCTGGAGGATCAAGGCAACAGTCCTAACCACCATGCTGCCCTCAAACAATGATTTAAAAGCTCAAATACATTTCTCTATGACTACATTTTAGGAACACGTCACTATGACATTTGATTGTCATTATGTTTCTAGGCGATAATATCAAGGAATGTTGAGCAGCACATGCTGCAATGGAATAAGGAGAGAGAAGCTGACATGATAATTATACACTAACACCTTTTTTCATCTACATGACAACACATTGATTATTACACGAGATTGGAAATGTAATGAAACACTTTTTGTCCTTTTGTTCTGTCTAAAGCAGACCTTTTGAGCATAACTCATCACAGAAATTTCTCTTTTTCTGCACTGAGATATCCTGCAACGAAAGCACATATAGAAGGTTGTCCTTATTTTTAACCCCATACGTATAAATTGTTTTACCCCATTAAAGGCTTTTTGAGGATAAATGGTGGAACAGAGGTTAGTGTTGTCATTTGTCACATTTGTGGTGAAGGGTTTTGAAGTCCCTGGCGCCTTGCGTGTAGAGTTTTCCACATTCTCCCTGCATATGCATTGGTGTCCTCCCACAGGCCACGTATACACGGCCTGTTTTAAGTGGTCACTCTAATTTGCCCCTGGTTGTGTTTGTACATGAGTGGTGGGTTGTCGGGTTTGTGGCTCATGCAGAATGTGATTAATGTCACACGGAAAAAACCTCAGACCTGCAGCAACCCTGACCTTCAAAAGTGGTGTGAAAATGAATTAACTGTTTGCCACACGAAGAAGTGTCTCAATGCAGCCAGATCAAAAACTATTATAGCTCTTCTTTGAGATTGTATTCATGGCTCATTCTGATAATGTCTAAATAAGAGAACCGTTTCTGACCATCTTCAGCGAGCGGTTTGAAAAACAATGGGAATGAAAAAATTGGCTTCTGCTGCCAGCCTGTGAACTGAGTGACAGCTGAGTTTTCGCCCACGCAATGTACCCGCAAAAAAAAAAAAAAAGTGCTCGTCTACTGAACCCACTGAATTTTTTCCGTCAGTCACAATAGGCAACCACTTAAAGTAAATGAGGGGCTGCCAAAGTTTCTGGAAAAATAACAGCTTCAGGTTTCCAGCTAACAGCCCTCCCTGAACGTGGCAGGCCAATCAGATGAAAGAGCCAAAATCTACACAACACAATTCTGCTGAAGTGTCACACGAACCTGAGCTGCCTGAAATCTGCTGCTTTGTTCATCATTAGGATTTGGGGGGAGGCATATTTCATATTACTTCTGTTTTGTAGCAGGGTAATTTTGAATTATAGTATTTGACAGATGCTCACTGTAACCAAAATTTCTAAATGATCTCCATATATTTATATTTCACAAATTAATAATAATAATAATAATACAACATTCTCCTTGTTATTCTTTCAGACACATGGACCATGAATGGATCTCCAAGATACAACTCACTAGCACCTTTAAACCTCTTTCGCCTGTAATTTGTGTTTAACCTTCACTGTTATGTTCAGACATGAACATTGTCACTGTTAGAGTGCCGGGACACGTAAGCAGGGAGCTGCCTTGGAGCTGTCACGTACATGGCCTCGGGGTGTGCTCTGCACTGCCTCTGGTCACAGAGTGCGAAAAGCCAGTGATGTGTGATGGGCAGGCGACACTAACAGCACGCAGATATACACACAAATAATGGCTGCTATTGTTACATGCAACGATGGCTTTTTCCAAATCGCTTTCAACCGTGTTTAATTTTTATGATGCACCGTCTCTTTCTATTACCATGTTAAAGGATGTCTGGAAAGTGCTCAAGAGGAGTCAAAAGAAAATTTACTGTTGTCTTGGCTTGTGACTTTGTGGTTAAGAACTGAAGTTCCAGGTGACCCATAGCATGCTGATGTACCCTTTGTGCTATCGCTCAGGGAACATCAGATGTACATGAGCTGATTATGTGATATTCCAGATGTGCAGCCTATTTTATATGATCCAGATATTGCACTCGCCTATATGCTCTGGACTGACGGATCAGAGAGTCTGACTATAGCTGACAGACTTTTACTTAATCAGTGATCATCCTGACCCTGTTGTATCTTGCATTTGTGCAATACACTGTAACGTGTATTATTTATAACACTATAACCCTTAATCTACAGAAAATTAGGTTACACATAGTTTTCAGACTAATTTGGAATTGTACTACAAAACAAAATCTTTGCAATTTTGTATTTACAAAAAGCTATGTGAAATCCTTAATTTCAAAGGAGTGAATATAGTATAAAAATCCAAATCAGATCAAATTTTATCATACACACAACCTTACATAGTACAACCTTAGTGAAATGTGGTGTATGACACGCTCAAAAAACAATGACTGAAACATCACAGGTTTCGCTATGGTTTTATCTTAAAGAAACACCGCACAGCAGTTAGCGAAAAAGAAAATAACACAAGTTACACGATTGATTATTTATTACTTTATATACCAACAAACAGCAATAACTCAGACCAGTTATGCAGACCAGTTAACAGCTCCCGTACATGCAGTGATTTCTCGCGCACCAATATTTAACAATAACTAACATTTCCCTTGGTGTTGTGACACCATAATTTCTCTATGGGATTAATAAAGTTCCATAAATTAAACTAAAATTATCAATACCTTATAACCAAATAAGCGATATATAAGACTGATTACTGTGCACATGGTGTCTGAAGTCCAGGCCTGGGTGCCTTCCTGCTTGATTCACACTGTGTGTTTATTAGGCCCTACGAAGTGAGAGGAGACCAGCACATAATACACGTTCTGTAGACTCAGCTAAAAGTAATTTTTATTTCTGTCACAATGGTGCCCCTTTTCAATCGTCTAACCTTAGAAATAGACTTTTAAAATGCATTTAATTTAAATGCTAAAGTGGAGACGCCACCTTGCAAGTGCTCACATAAAATGCGTAACATAGAAGTGCACCTGTCCCAAAGGTGACACAGGTGAAGAACACCCTCTCTTTTATTGTTACTGCTTTCTTCTCTTCTAAACAAGCTTGCAATTTTCTGTGATTAATGGTCTTATTTTACTGCTGTCTTTACTTGTTCCAATGTCCAATATCAAAGCCAGCCCCTTTCCAAACCCCCCTGGCTCCAATAAAGCAGTGAGACTGATAATAAAAGCCCCTCCTGCAGACCCTCTGACCCTTTCTGTGAATCCCATTACGTTTCTCGCTCCAGCTCCCCTGCCATTCTCCCCCGTACCAAACCACTGTCACTCTCTATTTAATAATAATCACAATAAAAGCTTGTGGTTCAGGTATGAAAGTACATACTTTAGTCTAGACTCCACAGTGCGTTTAATGGGCATGTCTGTGCCGCTGCTCAGTTATTTGCATTTCCACTTCTGCCAAAATAAATACATTGTTACCCATATTGCCATTTCAACGCTCTTGTGAAGGCAGGGTCTTTATATACAGTGCAACACAGCTACTTGGAATGACATACATGCTAATAGCTCTTCAAGAGTTCCTGTCAAAGTCAGTTTAAGCTTTATTTACAATGAACAGTTTTTAGAAAACTACGAAAACTCAAAAGTTTTGCTGTGACAGGTACTGTAAGTTTCAGAATATCATGGCTTTCATGAGCATGAACATGCCTATCAGTGTTAACTACTTGGGATCAAAACTTCTGTGCATTCTGTCCACATCCATCCATAAATCTATCTATTCATCTATCTCCAAGAACCCGCTGTCCAGCCATGACCATGGTAGTCTGGCGATTGGCCCAGGACGCCGGTGAAGTAAGGCAGCACATATCCATGAGCAGCACTGTCCATACTACAAGAGTCACCAATACTACTTGGTCCAACAAGTGGACTCTTGGCTACAGTAGAGAAGGAGTTTACCTACAATTATTTTCAAAGCAAGGAGAGGCTGGAGGCACTGCCTCAGTGGAGAGGAATGCCTCAGGACCATTGTAAGAAACCTGAGCAGTCTGGAAAAATGGACGGGCAGCACAGTTAGAAGCCCAGCTCCACAGACAGCTGGAGCCAGACTAGACCCTGGCAACTCAGGAGCCAGAACCTGAGAAGCAGTGTGCTGAACCACCAAGACACACGACCACAGGCACATGTGAGAAGGTGTCAGGGAGATTCAGCCTTACATTTGGATACATTTTGGTCTTCAAATTCTGGTTTGTCTCATTTTTCTGCTTGGCCACGTGTAGTGCAACCCACACAATTAACACTTGATTGTTAAATCATAGGTGGCATGGTGATTAGCACTGTCGCCTCGCACCTCCAGGCCATGGTGTTTGATTCCCGCCTTGGGTCTGTGCGTGTGGAGTTTGCATGTTCTCCCAGTGCTTGGTGGGTTTCCTCTGGGTTCTCCGGCTTCCTCCCAGTCCAAAGACATGCGGGTTAGGTTGATTGGAATGTCCAAATTGCCAGTAGTGTGTGTGCCCTGCGGTGGGTTGGCGCCCTGCCCTGCATCCTGCGTGTCCTGGGATGGGCTCCAGGCTTCCCACGACCCTTAACAAGATGAAGTGATATAGAAGATGACTGAATGAATGTTAAATCATATCATCATCATACAAAGAAAGCATCATATGAACCCAGTTATACTGTAGATCATGTGCCATGTTCAATGAGTCAAGTCCTACAAATAAGGAAGCATTTTGATCAATTTAGCTACTCATGATTATGACAGCCTGGTCCATGGGGCATATGGCATACATCCCCAATATCTAGGAGAAAAGAACCAATGCTGAGCAGAAAAGGCATTTGACATAAATTGTGACCAATGCATACAAATTGTATATATATAATGTCTACATTACCATATGTTTACAAAGGTAAACTAGGTTACGAAAAAAGAGTCATGTTTTAAATAATTTAAGTCTAAGTCATACATTGACCTTAAACGTCTGATGTTTTTTACATAAATAAATACATTAGAATATCTGTTATTACATGTTCGATGCAGACATGCACTTTTCAAGTCCTAACTTCCTCATAGCATTAGCTTTGGCCTTCAATAATATTGATCCAGCAGGAATGCATAAAAATGTTTGTTCCTTTTTGCTGAGGCATTTTAATATAACCTGGGGATTAGAATTGTATTAAATTATTTAGAAAAATTCTGAACTATGTCTTATTCTCAGTGCCACGACTATGGAAAGAACATGATATGCCATGAGTCCCAAGAGATTACTGCCCATACCAGATTCCATGTTTAATAGCTGGTAGCAGGAAGTGTGACTTGAAGGCAGCATTTGGCTTTCTCTGGACACAAGCCCATCCAAATGCAGGAAGGAAAAGACCAAAGAAAAACTCTTCAAACTACACTCCTTTTTTCCACCGCTAAGAAGCGTTTTTTTTTGTGTTTTTATATTACACCATGCTGTGCCATTTTGCACACTGCCCATGGCTGTGTGCGGGCTCTGAAAGACAGTCATAGCACAAACATAGGCTCACGATATGTAATTAAATGCAAGTGTAAATTTATTAGGTCCCGGCTGTACGTCTGCCCTTGCAGGTGTGATTCAGTTACACTCTGTAGTCCATTTACACGTGGTGCTTCCATTATTTCGGCTGCCCCCCCCCATGTGCTACATCCGTCTCCCCCTGACATCTGTGACAATGTATGAACATTCCACTCTGTGGAAAATCTTGTGTGGATCCCTCCTCATAAAATATGGGATGACGTGCCATTGACAATGACTGAACATTGTGCTGTGCAAGTTAAAGGTTGAAGTGTGAATTTGACTTTGTAAGTTTATTAAAAGAGACCAGTACAATCTTCTGAGCGCTTGGGTAAAAGACAGAAGACACTGACAGGCATATACCTCACTTTGTATTTCAATAGGCATGTGCAGGTATCAACCAATAAGACGGCTGCATAATAAAAAAAAAATATTTCACTTCATGCACAAGAAAACCAGTAAAGAAAAACGGATGAAAGAAAAAAGGTTATTTACTGAGTTTGTAGGAAATGTTATCTTATGTTAGCTCTACACTACACACTCCACAGCCAGGGCTGCTGTCCAGTCAGAACATTGAGATTTACACAAAAATCTTCAGCAACGCAAGACAACTTTAACTCTTTATGGTGTAACTGTCTTCCACAAGAGGACCATTATGCCACCACTTCAGGTCAGAGAGCTGCTTTTTTTTTTTTTTTTTAAAGAAAAGCTGAACATGAAAAATCTGTAACGTTTCTTAAATGTATATAATCTAACACTTTGCATTTGATTTAATGTCAAAGCATAGCAAATTAAATAATTCTCTTCATTACAGAGGAAAAACTGGTGTTGAAAATGGCACGCACACGCGCACACACATATATATACATATAAAGACCAGCTGTAGGTCCTACAACAACAGAAATGCTTTGGAAAGAAAATGCTGACATTTCAGTAGTTTATGCAGGCTGAAAGGGATCTTTATGAGAGCCCAGTGAAGGGTTTTATGCATCTTTCTGCAGTGCAGCCCTAAGTTACATAAGAGCAGTAAACTGCATCTCAAAAATCCAAAGCCTAGCAGGACGACTGAGGGCATGCAGCGAATGCCCGTGCAAACATCCACCAAGGGTTTCAATTCCATTTAAGGGCTTTTGCATATGGCTTGTAATGAACTTCTTTTTCCACTTGGAAATATCATTAGGTTCAAAGATAATGAAGAGGTGAAGTAGAAGTAGTGACATACAGACTAAAACCGCTTTTATTCACTCTGCCTACCATATCTGCCAAACCAAAATACCCCTGAAGAGCCCTCAGTTTATAATAGTCCTCTTCCTGCAATTTATAGAGAATAAGATTTGAAAATCAGATTTTCTAATAATTACATAATATTCAGCTTTCTGGTAGTCAAGTTTTCATTTAACAAGCTCTTAGCTACTATCTTAGGACTTAAAAGAAAAAATGACAGCTGTTTCCATTAGTTTCCTAAAATCTATCAAGCCACAAAGCATCATGTTCTCTGTACTCTGTGATTTAAACCAAATTCTGTCTCTATTCATTTTTATTTTGGCTCAGACTGAAATGGCATTACCTTTGAAACCCAAGGCTAGACATAAAATATATGCCTTTAAAAGAAAAGACTGAATGTGGTCTCACAACAGACGCATCGATGAAATGAAAGACGACCAAACCGAAAACCACAGCAATATAAGTGTTATATGGAGCAAGTTACACACCTGTTTATGACAGAATCCAGGCCCATCAGTTATTCAGAAAAATTAACCATCAGACCCTGATGTGCATACACAGGGGGTATTACTCCAGTGATAATCTATTTATACAGGGTCGTTCATGGATCACTCGTTGGGAGGTATACATGAATCAGCACCGATTCAGGCGTTTTGCCATCACAGCTCACTTCAAACCCCATTCTGTGTACTTCACGGTCTAACCGTCGTGTTCACGTTGGGCACATATATGATTGTTCAGGCAAATTTCTTTTCCTGCTATTTTGTGGCACAATTTATGTAATGACATGGGATGCTCATAAAAATGCAAATTTTAAAAAGTACTTCAAACCCCGATAAGGGTGAACACAAAACAATCTCCCAGTACGAGAGCATTAACATTAAAGTGGTACGTCATGGATGCAAACCCCTGTGCTTGACAGCTGTCTGGTGCCCCAGCTGAGAGATTCTGGGATTAGTCACCATAAGCATGTAAAAATATACACTGAAAAACTTTCAGCAGCAGCAAAACAATATTGGCAAAAAATTGGGAATTTTATAGACTTCTGAGTAAATATTACCTAGATTATGTGACTCAGTAAAGGAAATACATCCGTACTTATTAATTTTATGAGCTGCCCCCCCTCAGCGCCCAGTTCATGTTTGCAAATGGACCATACAACTTATACATCTATTTACAAAAACAAAAGTGCACTGCATCCTTCGCAGTGCTGTAACAACAAGCTCCTTATTAAAAGCACTAATGCTGAATTAAGTGATCAGTTTTGTCTACCTCTTAAAAACCAAAGATGACCGAGCATGGAACCATGTTTAACCCAGGTTTATCAGTCCAGTATGAATAAGGTGCAATGGACAGACAAAACAAACACTTTCTGAACTGTGGCCTTGTAAGTAAAACAGGCTTTTTCGTTTAGCATCTTGAAAGCCATCAGGCACTGTAGTCACATGACAATTATGAATTTGTACAAAAAAAAATCAATAAAAGCTTTTTTCCCCACTCGCAGTTATAGAATGCTACATCATTGCCCTCTAGTGGACAAAAAAAAAAAAATCACGAACATTTTAAGAGTAAAACAAATCAAATATTGTTATAATTTTTTGAGCAGTAAAAAAAAATAACTGAAGTAACATTTGTAGTCTGAACTGAAAATGCTTCCATGGACAACATGAATTCAAAAGCATAGCAGATTTCTGATCGACTCGTTTACAGTACTGGATATATGGATTTGTTCGATCACAATAGGAGTTACACCAGAAGATTGGCCAAATTTATTCATCACCACCAAATAAAACACCCCACAGGTCTAAAAGACCCGAGCCAAAGACATTCCTTCTGTATCAGCTTCACAATCATATTTTACTTCAATTCAATACAATCATCCATCCATCATCTTAACCGCTTATTCCTGGTGAGGATCGCGGGGAAGCCTGGAGCCCATCCCAGAGCACATGGGGCGCAGGGCAGGGGACACCCAGGGCGGGGCGCCAACCCACCACAGGGCACACACACACACACACACACTAAGGGCAATTTGGACCCACCAATCAAACTAACCTGCATGTCTTTGGACTGTGGGAGGAAACTCAAGCACCCGGAGAAAACCCACCAAGCACAGGGAGAACATGCAAACCCCACGCACACAGATCCAAGGTGGGAATTGAACCCCAGGCCTGGAGGTGTGCAGCAACAGCGCTAATCACCACGCCACCGTGCCGCTTCAATACAATCATAACAACACAAAATTAAACTCTTATGCAGTGAGAAATACTAACTAGTTCCCAGTCAAATACGGTACATTTGCAGGAGTGTGTTGAAACAAACAGTTCTTGATGCTATATTTTTCCCCTTGGTGTTCTGAAAGCATAAGCAGGTCAGCAGGGTTAGTTTCTACAGGAACTTGCCTTGTTGCCTAGCAAAACAAAATGCTGGAGGGATAGGGAGATCAAATGATGAGGAGGGATAGGGAGATCATCAGGAGGTAAGCCAGCCCTCGGACCTTCGGTGTCATCCAGCTGTTTTCATTGCCTGCACAATGAGATGCAAATTGGCATTCGTCAAAATTCTCATTCCAGGGTGTCTACACAAATCCAGATGTGAAATTAAAGATTTAAGACCTTTTTAATGCCATTTCAACATGAATTTAAGACCAAACTGTCAACAGAAATGATTTATATGAATCAATACCCATACATTTATCAATACAGTACAGCTACTTTTCCATCAAGTTTGTATCAAAAAAGGATGATTTACTAATCACAACTGATGTGACTAATGCATCAAAGTCTACAAAGCGATGCTGAAGTAATGGATTAAGACACTGTACCCCACTCTCCAACATAACATGAAGAAGTACAGACACTTTTAGCTAAGAAAATACCAGTAGACCCAGGAGCACCTGGTGACGCCACAGGTTTTAGAACATTTAGCAGACATATGGCGATACTGCTGAGGCAACCCACCACAGCAAGCAGCTGAAAGTTGACTGCGACCTACTACTGTTTTGTTTGACGCGTTTAAGCCTGGGAACAACCCTGTCACAAGACGGAGACGTGTAACAACAGCGGAAGCCAAAGGGCGCTACGCAGTGAAGGACTGTAGCAGTAGTGGACAATAAAGACAACAAGGTTTTTCTTTAGTAAAATGGTGTTAATTCTATTTACAAGTGTATATATATATATATATATATATATATACACACACACATATATATATATGACCAACAATAAACAATGTGGGTTACACAAACGAACAAACATGGAAGGAAGGATGGGGACACAACAACGCCAAAGCAAAGAAACAAACAAAAACCAAAACAATCTAAAAATAAATATCACCAGTTACTACCTTTTTCCCCGTTTGCCAAAATAAAAACCTACTTCTACTTACCCTAATGTGACACAAAACAAAAATACAGAAGTGGCGGTTGTTTCTAAACCTATTGTGCTAAACAAAAAGTATCCTATGTGCAGTGTGTGGGCCCATTTCCTGTCCCCAAACCCAATCCAAAAGTGAATAGATACTCAAGTGGAATATTTCACAAAACACAAACGAGAAACAAAGATCTCTCTCTAATTACCTAACAACAAACATTCCAGGAAGCTGCCTTTTATACATCTGGGACCAGGGCTTCCTGTACACCTTCAGGGCGCTCATTCGTCCTTCCACTGATGATGGACAGCTCAGGGGTCTAGTCACTTCTCCCTTCTCTGAAACGTCCCCGTGATGACTGACAGACACATACAACACAATGAATACGTCCAGGACGTAACACCCCCACTCATAAAATCCAAACAAATTATTTGCATTGCCCATCACAAAACATCCAAAAATATGAAATACACTTCATGCACGGGATAGGGCATCTGCAGTTACATTGTCTGCACCTGTCTTATGCTTCAGCTTAATGTTATAGTGACCACTGCATCAAACGTTGGTTGTGATTCTGAATGTGGCTAAGAAAAGTTAATGGATTGTGATCTGTGTCGACTGGAGATGGGGATTGAATTGGACGCAACATAAACATCAAAATGTTGTAAAGACATGTCGATATGTCTGTTGAAGTTTCACAACATAACCCACTTTGTCATCTCCACCACCAAATTTTTTCTTGAATTTACACTGAACTCATAAATGGCCTAGGCAGAGAAGATAAATTTTTCATCCCTGCATGCAACTTAAGCTTGATTGAAAATCCATAAACTAGATTTTTTGCTGCTACTTAGCTTTTCACCCAATGAAGTGACTCGACCATGCGCATAAACAGTCCATAAAAACATGTTCCAAACACAAGCTCTCTCTAAAGTTTCAGTATTGCCATGACGAGGATTTAAAAATCAACAGATGGACTAGTACCAGATGCAGGTAGTGCAGGTCTACATGTTGGTCCTGAAGTGATCCCCTTATCTTCGTCCATGTGACCTAAAGGAGACAGCAAGAAATACAAGCATGGATTTTGCTAGGAGTACCAAGCAAAAAGTTGCAAAGCAGTGTATAAAATTGTTAATTAGATGACTGTTCACTATACTCAAGTGAACCTTAAACAAATTAGCTTTGTCTCTACAATTATCACTTGGGTGCATAGGATTAGCAGATCAGGGTCAAGGTGCACTGCAACGTATAAACAATTAAATCTTGACACGTAACCAACGTAAGATGAAACGAGGGTTAGGCAGGTGCATAATTATTAATGGAACAGTTGTCTTTTTGACACCTCAACTACTGATTAGAGCTCTTAGCTCCTGTACCTCAACTGATGTTTGAACTAGAGTCTCCCTCTACTGGCCATAGCATGATCTAACCAATTACAAAGATACCGATACTGCATTGTTTCCCAAATTCATGCCTATGCATAGAAAATATGTTCCGATGCTAATACAGTGTAAATATAAAGACATGAAGCAAAATTCTAATTACACAAACTCACCTATCACCAACCAGACATCTCAGGATGTCTAGGATGATCAAACTCATGTCAACCTGAACAAATAAAAAACAGACTTCACTTTGGATGAACTCAATGTGAGTACAGAATTGCGTTGCATATACAATTTCAAAACGTAACTGAGCACACCTAAACCTACATGGTAAAACCTGTCAAAGGTCTAGAGGTGAAGCAATTTAAGCTCATTACAGCAATAAACCACATTAAAGCTGCATTTTCACTTACAGTCCACTGCTAACACCAAGGGGTACAATGTATAAGATTGGTACATGCTTAAAAGGTAGTCTTTCAAGCTGATGTCACTCTCAAAACATGTACACACCAAGCAGACAACAGGTACTGATACACTATGATTGTGTCATCATGGTTTTACTCCTGCACAACACAAAACAGGTGAGCAAATCAAAATGAGTTACCTCACATTACAGGCCTATCTCCACATTGGAGATAGCCTAGAACTTTCAGCTTTCATCTTGGATGATTCACATGTCGGTAGGCAACACACTTCCAAGGACTGTTGACTTTCACATGGTAGGAAAAAAAACTCTTGGACGCAAAGTATTAAGAAGGACCTACCCATACTAACACCGACTACCAAGCGGACTAAATGTCTAAACAGATGAGTGAATGCAAAATCTGAACAGTGGCCACTTTAAGAGACCACACTCACTCAATCCCACCACCAATACAAAAATTAGACTGGGATGTTATGTGAACATGCATAATTTACATCTTTTCAAAGGCACAAGGAAAACAGTATTTTCAATGAGGCGTTTAATGGGCTTTATGAAGCCGAAATTTACAGAACTCTTGTGGATACAGGAAAAAGAAAAAAACCAAAAAAAAAAAAAAAAAAGAAAAGAGCCCTTTCAATCAAGAACAGCAAGTTTTAAACACCAGTCAACATACAACCATTTAAAATGCAGGCTGCAAAATGTACCGCAACAAAATGCAACAAACAGCATGTGTACTGGCCATGTCAGGTGCAACAGCAGTGCCTAAACCACTATTTATAGAATATTTACAGATTAATGATAAAGGTTTTCATGGAAGACAGGTTCCCATACATTGTCCCTGCCTTATGCTAAGTGGAATGTGTTACAGGCATGAAGCCATATGGCAGTACATCACAGCTTGGAAATTGTATGCACTGGAAGGGCAAATTATAGTCAATGCAAAGACCAAGTTTACCAAACAAGCATGCTTATGAACTTTATTAAAAACAACTAGGAGCCAACAGGCCATGTTGAAAGTAGGCAATGAACATAAAACCAAAACGATTCTTGAAGAGGGAGAGGAGGGGAAAAAACCGCAGTCAGATCTAACAGGACTTGGATAAAAATTCTGTGCAAAAAAAAACTTAAAAATTCTTCAAATGTTCTGTAAGGATGCTTCAAAACTGGAAAGCACACAATGCCAACATTGGCAGAGAGGGGAAGGCCAAAAAAAAAAAAAAAAGTCTTCAAAGAACTCATCTTTACAAACACAGCCAGCGAAGAGATGATCTTGATATCAGGAAGACATTTTACTCGTGTGCAGCTGAGGACAAGAAGTAGGCAAATATAAAGGCACCAAACCAACACGTGTCACAGAACTCCAAGAACCCTCCCCAAGTGTGCAGTGCCCATAGTTAACATTTTCGAACCACTCATCTGCAAATGTTAATGATGATTTCCATTGTTCAGAACACCCCTGAGATCCTTGTAAGAAACTAAACTTTTGCAGACGTAAAAAAGCCAAAGGCTCATGTCCCACAGTGTTAGTGCAAGGCCACTGACTGGAGTTCAGAACTGAAAGCTATGGTTTAACTTTTGCTAGCATCTAAGTACCGGAGCCTTTATAAATACGTACCATAGCTGTCGTAGCCATCTCTGTACGAACCTCCAGAACGATCACCGTAACCACCCTGATTTCTGGAAAATACACAAGTCGTCAAATAAAGTGCTAAACCGAAAAGATTGTGTGTGTGTGTAATACGGTTTCTCAATTTCTGACCTGTTGTCTCGGCTGTAGTATCCTCCACCACCAGAGGAATAGCCACCACTCTTGTTGTAATAGCCACCTCCACCATAAC
>JABJVR010000575.1:0-20864 GCA_025773905.1 Chitala chitala | reverse complement strand
GTGCAGCCGACAAATCTGCAGCAACTGCGTGATGCTATCATGTCAATATGGACCAAAATCTGTGAGGAATGTTTCCAGCACCTTGTTGAATCTATGCCACAAAGAATTAAGGCAGTTCTGAAGGCAAAAGGGGGTCCAACCCGGTATTAGAAAGGTGTACCTAATAAAGTGGGGTGGGTGTGTGTAGTCCATTGAGAGTACACATTAACTAGATGTGTTGAGTTAAAAAAAAAAAAAAAAAAACCAGTAGCAAGTTTAATATGTTTTTTGATAGATGGATGTAAGGTGAAATATAACAACCAGTGAACATCCAATGATATCCTAATGATACCTACATGCTCTCATAGCAGACAAGTGGATGTTGTCTAAAAATGTGTAGATCTGAGTCTTTATCACTAACTGTACATGTATATTTATTAGACTGGATATTAAGCTTATTAGTATACATATAAGGTCATAGACTGGGGTGCTTATGACCAATGTGTATTTTCAGCTGTATTGGAAGTAGAAATGATTTTTACAGAGCATTAAAAACCATTTACCAATAAGTAAAAATGTACATAGCTCAAAAAAAAAACTGCTACACAGAGGTGCAACTGATGCAGGTGTGTAATAAAGTAACATAAACTGACAAATTAATGAATTGTTAAATATAAAACTATTCTTTATTTAAAAAATTTGCAAACATGAAATGGAGCATATGTAATCAAATAATTTACAAATCAAATGAAAATGAATGTTTAAACAATAACCTTGTAGTATGGGTTCTGTAATGAACTATTGTAAAATCACAGTGAACTGTTATTGAACTAGAGATGCATTTAAAAAAATTCACATGTTCATACAACATAATAGCCTCATGTTTGGTAATAGAAAGTGCATTATTAGGTGAATATTTTCAGGGTAGTTATGAGATCTCTGTGACTGACAATGTTACATATTGAAAAACACATGATTTATAGGTAATATTTCTTTTGATGTATTTGTTCAAATAACATTGAACAGTTTCCTATTGTGTACTGCTGACTCAATGACTCTGACAAAAAAAAAAAATCTCCAGGGGTAACGATAGTACTGAAAAAAATTTTGTGGGGAAGAATCTATATCTGTGCGAATGAGCTTTAAACAATTCTCATTATGTTCATTGGAGTCTATGGTCAAAAAAAATTTATTTCTGCCTTTGTTAAAAAAAATGTATATTGTGATTTTTTTTTTTCCCCCTGTCTAAGAAAATGTTTGTGATAAATTGCCATCTGGTGTAAACTGTGAGGAAGACCATGCACAGAGGATGTGACAGCAATCCTTCTGAGCCATGTACCGCTTCTGACCATCTTGTAAAAGGTCAGTTTCTTATAGGACAATAAAAATCAGTTCTTTTTCACATACAGGCAAAAAAACACCTTAATTACTTAAAAGGATGAACAAAGATAAGATAATAAAGCCTTTAATAAAATGTAATAACCAAAATAAATATGGGAAGCTGAGTAAAACTACAGTAATTACCAGTTTTTTGATATAAATATTAATATGTACAGTAAATAATACTATTGTATTCTGAGATATACCAATATACTACTTTGTCACATTTTGTTACACTGAATTATGCACTTTGGGACAGTTAATTCAATGAGGGCACTTAATGCACTGAACATGTTTTGTCAACTTTCACCTTTGACTCCACTGCTTACGCTCATTGTGGATGTATCTGATTGGTCACTGCTTCGACTAGATGGCCGAGAATAGCTTTGTGCATAACAAGGTGGCTGGGTCTGGTTAGGAAGTTGAGAAAGGTTCTTTGGCACTATGATGTAGGTAGGTTCTGGGTAAAATGTCCTTTGTACATTTTGCAGGTGATAAAGAGGACAGCCTGAAATGATTGTGTCCATGGGACTGTCATGCATTCCCTGCGCCATTCCATAGTCTGCTGTCACAGTGGGCTGCACATGATTTAGCTGCAAGTGTTGTAGTCCACTTTCTTCTGTTGTGATTGGTGGTTGGTCAACTGAGTGGTGCTCAGTTGATTGGCTGAGAATATGGTCTGCAGGAGAATGGGAGGGACTGTGGTGTACATGCTGTGGCACTTGATTGGCTGTGGCCAAAGGGGAGGGGCAGAGGCTTTGGCTTGGAGATGGCACTGGTGTTCCTGGGACAGAAATTCATATAAAAATGTGTTGTTATTTTGATATTTGAGCTTGGATGAACAACACAAATCATCTTTACTAACATGAAATCATACTAAAGAAACGCATATATGTGCACTCTGTATTAAGTAATGTTTATAATGCTCACATTACGCAGAATGCATGACTTGTGTTTGCGTGTGCTCACCGTTGATGCTGTGTTGGCGTGACTGAGGTGTGTGTCTCTGTGGCGACAGTGAATCGCATGGCTGCTCCACAGTTCTGGGGTTCTGGCTGCGTGATCCCTTCCCACGCAGCACATCTGTTACCTGTGTAAAAAAGACACCTTTACTCAGTTTAATGGCAAATACATGGTGATCCATCCATCAATCAATCCATCAATCAATCCATCAATCATTTAATTAATTAATTAATTTAATTAAATCTCAAACTGCATATCCAGTTCAGAGAGTGGGATTCCTGAGTTCTAATTCCAGCACAGCAAGGCCGAGTACATTTTGGATAAGGAAACGGCCTCACACAGGGAACTGGCTCATTACACTACCCTGTGTTAATGAAAAACTAAGCTATTAACATGCTGTGCTTCTCAATCAGAAGGGACACAACAGAAAAGACAAATCTTGTAAACATAACTATTTTTAAAAGTTACAAAAGTTCCTAAATTTTTGACTAAGTCCCCCAACCACACTTCTGGTTTGTACTACTTGTTTTGCTCTGTATATTTTGATGAAAGGGGCGTATCGCCTGCCAGGTACTACAAGGAAAGCACTGCCAACAAAGACTAAGAAACGCTGGCATGCTGTAAGCTTTACTGTATTGACATACTGTAGCCACTAGAGGGACACATTTTCACAGAATTGGAAACACATCTGAGTATGTTTGATCTCATCCACAGGTTTCATTTTCTGCCAATTTTTATCACCATTTTATAGACTTAAGTACTGAGAGTCATTCAGGTTTTTATTTCTAATTATCTTCTTGTCCAGCTAGTAAAAGTAGTTTTTTCCCTTCACCTTTTTGTTTTTGGCCACCATGAGAGCTGTGTCGTTGTGGTAGTTTTTGAGGCTGCTGTCAGCCCCGCTCCGGAGCAGCAGCCTCACTGCCTCCACCTGGCCACGCCCGCATGCGCTGTGCAGCGCCGTGTTCCCACTGTAGGACTGCACGTTCACATTGCTGCCGTTCTGGGGAGGGGGCACAGAGAAAGACTAGGATGGGCAACACATCCTCTTCACTCATTCAGAACCAAGTGTTGGGGTAAAAAAAAAACAAAAGGTAAAGTGTGAAGAAACTGACCTCGATGAGGAAGCTGACCATTTCCACAGTGTTGTTTTCCACAGCGTGCATGAGGGAGCTGCGACCGCTTTTAAAGTCCTGAACACAGAGAGTGGCATTTTTATCATGATGTTGGTGGTACCTATTTTGTTGTTATAATTTTATTAGATGGATGTTCAGCTGTTCTAAGCACTTCTAAATGGCATTTCGCTTTTGTTTGAACATTGGATAAGGAAAAAGAAGCAGGTAAACTAGTCAGTAAGGTTTTAATGGCTTTAGGGTATTATTATACAACACTGTTGTCTTTTTATGGTAGTAATACATCTGAACAATAGGAGGAGCTAGAGAGCTTGTGCAATATTAGTTCATGTCAGATCAGCTGCAGTAAGGCAAGCTGAGGGAGAGATGACTGTATAGGCTCTAGCAAGCTGTTGCAGTGATCTACAAGTCCTTGCTTTACACAGGGAGTGAAAGTGCAAAAGAAAAAGAAGAGGAAAAACAAACTATTTTGTCTGCGTATTTAAAAAAAGGCAAAGATGCAACAAGATGCACTGCACTCAACTGGAGTGGAAGGACAAAAAGAGGGAATGGAGAGCAAACTGACCACAGCATCAATATCAGCTCCGCTGGCCAAAAGCAGTTTCACCAGCTCCCTGTTCCCACTCTGGACAGCCAAATGGAGTGGAGTGAGTCCTGCAGACAAAGTGGCCCGGTGAAAGACTGCAGGTCTGAGCCAGGTTTTTGTGTGGGTGTATCCCACATCTGTCACACTTTTTACTTTGCTGTCTTGTATTATGCTTTGGACACTTGGCATAACACACACACACACACAAAGAATAGTACGCCTGCACACAAGTAGACTGGCACACCCATGCATCCGTGCTCAGCTGCACACATGGTTCCATTTGTTGTGGAGAGCAAGAAAATAATTCACTTGTTCTGGCAGTCTGTGCGAAAGTTTCTTATCTGCAAGGATTTATCCCTTTCTAAACCATAGTTTTGGCTTTGTCAACGTGCCAGGGAAGGAGGCAGTTTGCTCCAAGCTTTTCACATGCAGGAAATGCACTGCACAGTGGAAATGCTGCTGCAGCAAGTAACTGGTGGCAGGTGCTGCCGCAGCCCAGCTACGCGTTCAAAATGAGCAGGAAAGTACGTGCACCCCCATGCCTAAAATGTACACCATGCTTTTTGTGGCCAAACACTTAAACTGTAGCAGACAGTATGACGACACAGAGTGACGCACTTGTGCTTATACCAGCATAACAGGAGGTTGACTCAAACACGTTTTGTTTTTCCAAGGGTCCAGAAACTACACCAATGTTTCTTCAGTGGCATGTGCGCCAGGGGCTCATGACAGCAGCAGGACGTGCTCACCTTCATAGTTCCTGACCTTGAGGCAAACCTGGGATGCTGGATACTCCAAGACGGCATCGAGGCAGCTGCTCAGGTTGTGTTCACAGCATAGGTGCACAGCGGTCTGGCCATGCCGGTCCAGCGTTCCAGGGTCAGCACCTGCACGGAGTAGCGCCTGCACTAGTGCGACCTGATGGGTAATCACCGCCAGGTGCAAAGGTGTCTGCAAAACAAGACGGGTGCAAGTGTAAATTGGGATGGGGAGCAAGTTTGGGGCAGGTGAGAGATGGCGGTTGGCTCTCGACACATGTTCTCACCAAAAATAGATTGGCAGGTAGTCTATAAAGAGGCAGAAAACATCTATGCATCCTATTCAACGTGTTGTGTGTGCTTAGAGGGACTTTTCTCTAACAACACGGTGGTCTGATGTACGGACACTGACGCATACAGGAGAGCCTGATGACACAAATGCATCAAACCCCAAACCAAGAAACAGGAAGAGCATATTGCCGCATGAAGAATAAACTCAAACCACACTGAATGTGTTATTGTGAGCCAAAGCTTCGCAGAGCATTTATTAAAAACAAAACAAGTCTGGCCCAGCAGCGCGTTTTTGTTTTCCTGAATGGGAGTCTGAGATTTTATTTTTTTTTTGGTCATCTGTTAGTGCAGCATCCATGGTGGCAGGTTGACAAGGCATCTCCTTCATAAACAGGAGGTTATGGGTTCAAATCCACACCCATACCTATTGCCCTGTAATGGGTTAAAGACCCACCTACTGTGCACCCTAGGTTCCCTGCTGACGGTCCAGGCCTCCCATGACCTTGCAACAGATAAGCAATTGGATAATAGATGCATGGATTGATCACTGCACATGCCAGTCATTACTGTTTGATCAGTGTACAATAATGGAAGCATAAATGTTTCTTAGTTAAATATTCAATAAGCATGGACATATATTTGTCATAGCTGTGTATTGTTTTTTAAAAATTGCTTGTTTTGGTTCTCAATTCTCTGTGTTTAAAAAAACAAGTAAAAAATGTCTGTCTTTATGATAGCATGTCACCTGTAAACTGTAATCAACATGCAGTATGTGACTGTTACAGCCAGGTAACCAAGAGCTTCCAGAAGTGGGCTTATCACACTGACAGCTAGAGAGTGAATGCCACTCCCTCAGATGGGTTTAGGAACTAAAGAAGTCAACACAACCTATAAAGAAAGAGAATAATAAATCAAAATGATATTTCTCATAGCAACAGTGCATAAACTTGAGAATGCCATGTAGCATTGCCTATTTCAGTCACAATAATGCTGATACAGACTAATCATATTTAAAAGCCTCCTTGAATTCTCCTTTTCAACAAAAGTGCTTGTTCACTGTCTGGCAGAGTTTCAGAAAAGGACCTTTATGTGAGGTGTGACTAGCATGCTAGAATACTGCACTGCCAGTAAAGGCTGGCAATGAAAAGGTCAGAACAAAGAGACAGGAAAATTTAGTAAAATTCCTCCTGTGTCAGGCTTGGCT
Source organism: Chitala chitala (assembly GCA_025773905.1). Taxonomy (NCBI): domain Eukaryota; kingdom Metazoa; phylum Chordata; class Actinopteri; order Osteoglossiformes; family Notopteridae; genus Chitala; species Chitala chitala. The sequence goes on along the minus strand of JABJVR010000575.1, from coordinate 14,573 downwards.
TTCCCTTCCTGTCAAGTTAACACTCCTGTTTCCCAGAATCCACTCTGACTCACACCCACTCATACATGCCTACAACCCCACCCCCAAGAAATACAAAAGCCAGATAAAGATGCTGGCCACTGTATTGCCAATGGGAGGCTTCATGTCAACAAGAGAGAAAAGCTTTGAACAGCAATCAGAAGTTTAATAAACTGCATTAAGAATGCAAACACAGCATTCTTAGGTATTTCAAAATGCGACTTTGTAAATTGTGAATTTCCGGACTTACACAGGGAAAGAGAGGACTATGACATTGTATGAGTTTCCTGTAAATTATTACACAGTGACTTATTGCAGAGATAATATTGGCAGGGAAGGAGCTATGGGGGTTGGTTGGGTGTGTGGGACTGGAGCTGGGGAGGGATACAGAGGGAAAACGGGACGACACGGGGAAACCCCTTCTCTCTCCTCACACACACTGCTGCCATTTACATTCCAGTGCACTGAGTGGGAGGAGACACTAAAAAGGGTACAAAACCAAAACAGAGCACAGTGGAACAAAGAGTACGGAGGGAGGGTCACCGTAGCCATGAGAGAAATGTGAACTGGAGGAACAAGGAAGCAGGCAGAAATGTGAAAGGAAGGCAGAAATGTTTTAAACTGCATACTAGATGATTGTACTAATGCAGTGACAATGCAGTAATGGTTAAAACAGATATACACAAACGCCAGACCTGCAAGACTGACAAACAGAGCTGGAACAACAGAAACCGTATAAGGTGCTGCTAAAGCTCTGATAGTGATCGAGCTGGAGAGGTCGAAAGAGAGCGAGAGCAGTTTTAGCAGGGAAAGTCCCTTATTTTACCCTTAAACCTCAGTGAACAGCATTCTGGGAAAATAACTCAGAAAGGGAGGGGGGTGTCATGTGATTTCTCAGAATGCGGATCTTGAAGTGTATTCACTGTAACAGAACACACTGAAGGTCGAAGACGTGCTTCATAGACATAACAAAACGCACAAATGCTACTGATTGCTTCCTCAGAATACCGTGTAGTGGCCCTGCCTACCACACATGCTCCTCTGCTACGCTGGCACACCTGCACACCTGCACGACGTACAGTGCAATCCACACAGTGCTCATTACAGTCAATGCAGAAATACGCTCATGTACTGTTCTTCTCATTAATTCTATGATATGCCACGTTTGGGGGGTTTCTGTACAACCCTGTCACAATGACAGCTTCCAGTTTCACCTGGACATTTACACCAATGAAATATAAGATGGTAATTCTGTTGTCAGTATGTCCATGTGAGCAGTATGCCTTTCCCACACTAATGCATTGTAGCTGTTCCACCTGCTAGAACTTGTCACCTGGGTAATGTATTGTGTACCTGTGACAGGTTATATTCCAGACCTCCAGCACCTGCCGTTTGAACAGGCACACACACCATCCACAGTGTGTATCTGAAGTGTGCTTGGTTTTCTGTTCATAAAATTGGGCTCAGACAAAAACACAAACCTTCAGAAGACAGGATATCACATGAGTAAAACCTCTAAAGCGACAACCGCACTTCTGGTAACTGGGCAGCTCCCAGGTTGGTGAGGAGAAGCGGGGCAATTATTTCATTTGATTTTTTTGAGTTGGTTAGGCGTGTACAGCTGCTGGTAAGTGACTGCACTGTGCTTTTTGAACGAAGGCTGAAGCGAAATGCTAAAGTCACTGCGGCAGGGGCTCTCCGCTGTTGTGCACAACAGACGGTTCCTGTGAAGCTCGCACAGGCTCCCTGCTCCCCTAACGGCGGCACAATGCCAGCGTGTACATGAGCATGCTGCTCTGCTGTGTGGATGCCACTCTACTACTGCCCATTCCACTCTGAGCAGCCTGGCGGCGTGGCTTTGTGCCACCTCAGCATATTTGCTGTGTTCACACTTTTCCTCACCTGACGCAAGTTGTTGTAGACATCGAGATCTTTCTCAGTCTGGAGCAGGATGTGGATCAGCCTGTGGACCATCATTTCCCGGCCCTGGACCACAGCAATGTGCAAAGCCCTGCAACGGTAACACATGCTTATACAAGTGCCCTCTTTTGGTGCCTGCAGTGGCACAGTGGGCACAGTAGGTGGCTTGGGAATGAAGTGTACAGATTTATCACAAGACCTGTCACATGACTCAAGAAGGGTCTTGCTGGAATTCCCTAAACTGGGTACTTAACTTGAGGCACTTTTGTAAAATATCCAACTGCATAAATGGGCGAAACCATGATTTTCAGTGCACAAAAGTGACGAAACGTGCTTAAAAATAACAAAATGTAACAAGACTGAGTGAAAGCAGCTGTGCACCCATTGAACATGTCACAGAGGTAGCCTGTTGGAACGAAGACCAGACAAACACACAGCTGTATAAAGTCACAGTTTTAGCAGTATACTGGTAAAAGGACTGGGATTGACTGCATTAGCAAACGAAGTGCATCAGTGTTTCTCCCTCTTCCACACTACTTCGGGAAGTGACAGTTTACTGTTGGACTCAACGACATGCCGGAGAACCTACATGCACAGTGACCTGTTAAACCTGACTGCTGTTAACATGAGTGACTCACTGCCTGTCACCTTATCCATGTATGCAAAACTTACATGAAAGTAAAGTGAAACCATTATCACCTCATCTGACTATTTGTTTTCTTACAAAATTCTAACTGGAACTGGGGATAAAAGAGGGGACCTTTAGAAATCATAAAAGTGGTTTCTTTCTCTCACTCTCACTCTCATACACTCTCTCTCTCTCTCTCTCTCTCTCTCTCTCTCTCTCTGTCAAGCTGCTTCCAGTAACAACAGGGCCTGTTTGATGTCACTTCCTGTGTTCAGGAACAACGGTATGGTTCTTTTGAATAATAATTGTTATTATTACTGCTTTGGCAGGGGCTTTCTGTGGGTTCTTTTACTCTTCCTGTACATTATGTTTAAATGAAAACCTTACCCTGGAAATGACAGAAAGATAACTGCATTAATCAAGAAAAAATATGTAGATGTATTAAGCTGCCTATTTACGAAATATTTAACAGGTTTTAACTCAAACATACCGAACAGATCGCCACTCCCGACAGTAAAGTGCTGTCGGAACTTAAAATTTTCAGTTGTATGGAACTGAAATTTGTACATTCTGTTCTTTAGTGCTGTTTTTGTGAACGCACTCAGAATTTAGTGAAGCTGAGTTTTTGCGTGTTTACAACAGGAAAACATGAGAAGTGGTGTAGCTAAAACCTGTACTGGACAGCGAGAAGGTGGCAGTCCAGGAAAGGGCCAACAGAAAGACAACAAGCTCACCACGTAGCTTCGGCACTGAGAACGTACAGCTAGCCTTTCAGCTAACAAACTGAAATGGAAGAACAGGAAACACGATACACCAAGGAATAGAGTAAAATCACTGCCCAATGAGCTATGCGAGTTAAAAAGCCCCTTCCCAATGCCTGGGATCCAGCACCTGTAGTGTAATCATGTAGTCCCTCCCAGAGTGCACCATGCAAGCTGAAAAGGAGAACCAAAACGTGCATGACTCTGTCTCTCCGTTTGGTTTTACTGTAAGTGAGGTCATACAAAGAAATCGGTCAGGAATCACATCACATTTAACCTTTTATTACATAAATCTGTAAAACCTTAAATCCTCTTTACATTGACTTCAAAAAGAGACTTAAAAATTCATATTTCGACACAAGGTTGTTAAATTCATCAGTGATTAAGGACATACTGAAGACTGTCCCGTCCACTCTGTACAACACCTAACTTAGGTGGACGTTATTCTGTACAGCATGACCCACTTTTGATTGCGTTATAAATTACCTTGTGTGCCCTGTACATAGAGAAAACGTACCAGTTCAGATCTGAGCCACATTATGCACGTATATCAGGCCTCAGAGCCACATTATGCACGTATATCAGGCCTCAGAGCCATGTTGTGCACGTATATCAGGCCTCAGAGCCACGTTGTGCACGTATATCAGGCGTCAGAGCCACGTTGTGCACGTATATCAGGCGTCAGAGCCACGTTGTGCACGTATATCAGGCCTCATAGCCATGTTGTGCATGTGTATCAGGCCTCATAGCCATGTTATGCACTTGTATCAGGCCTCATAGCCATGTTATGCATCTATAACAGGCCTCATAGCCCTGTTATGCACGTATATCAGGCACTTGCATGTACACACAGTATTTCCCAGGACAAACTCTACTTCTGATTGACACTTTGCAGCTTCAAATCTGATAATGCTCCAAGTAAGGCAGAGCTACTCTCTCCCTCGCTGTGACTCTCAACATGAAACTCTGTTTAACTCTCCTGTTCCTGGAAGAGGGGCAAACCACAGCCCCAGATAACCTGAGCTCACTGACGCAGAATTACAGAAGGAGAAGGACACAGGGTGAGAGAGAGAGAGAGCGAGCGAGAGAGAGAGAGAGACAGAGAGAGAGAGGGAGGGAGAGCGCAATGCTACGCGAGGTTGCTGTAGATGTGCTCTTTGTTTTTGGGTGTGGAACTCGCTGACAAGCCTCATATCACATGTGGTCAGAGCCGGGCCATGAGCTGAGGTAAACACCACCACTTCCTACGGTAATCAGAGCCCTATGACAATTACCAGAATTCAGGCCCAGCAGCACTCATGAGTGCTAGGTTAAATCTTGCTGCCATACCCACTACCCCTACTTCTCACCTGTGAAACAGGCGACAAATCATCAAAGTTCTCTTCACGTCCTCGGCCAGTGGCAGTGCAGCGTGCACCAGTGCCACACGGTCCTCAGCAGGCGGACAACCCACCCAAGCATAGCCCGGCACTCTAACAGCACCTCTCTCATAGCCTGGGCACACAGCAGAAGGGCAGGCGTTCATGTTGGAGCGATAAAGTGGGGGAGGGGAGGGGGGCAGCAGAGAGCGAGACTGAGAGAAAGAGCGGTAAAGAAGGAAGTGAGCAGCGGATGTTTGGGCTGGTTCATCAGCCCATTCATTTAAAACACTGCCTGAAGAAAAAAAGAACGAAAGACAGACAGGGCCACCTGAGAAAACCGCTGCCACACATCCGATTGCGCCTTCTCGCAGGTTTTCCCGAAACTGAGGGGCTCAGAGGCGCTGAGAACAGGACGGGCTCACAACACCGGCACTCTTCTGACGCAAGCAGCGCAGGGGAAGGAGGAGGGGTGCGGGCTGTCCGACAGTCTGCTTTTCAGCTTCTCACACTTATGTGCTCAAACCTCATCTCGGATTGTCCCAGTGGCAACAGGAGGCCTTGTTAGCCCTTTAGATACAGAAATCCCCAATCTTTCTTCTTAACTTGCACGAAAGGGGCAAACAGCCACGTCTTCTGTATGCCCAAGCTTGCAGACGCTGCTCTGGCTTAACTCAAGTTTCACACTTGATTGTTTCAACCCAACTGCATTTTGTCAAACATTCCATGTACAACTCAAATAATTTACAGAATGCATACAGTTACTGCTGTTGCTGATTGCTGCAATAATGCCACACACTGATGGTTCATTGCTTGTTAACAGGGTTTGCACATGTATTTACTGTCCCTGTGGTCCTAGCAACGTGTTCAATTTAGTGTTTTCCTACTTTCATCATTTTCAGTAAATGCATGGAGGTCTGTTCCTGCATGCTCAGACACCACCTGCCACAGAACAGATGCATACAGATATTTAACATAGTACAGAGTGGTGGGATACTGGGACACTGTCACCCACTCATCCAGGCATCAGCATGTCCACACAAGCTTACTGCATGTACTCATGCAGTAAATCATTAAGATAAGGATTAGTGAACAGTAAACAAAGAAAGCAGAAAAACAGCAATGCGTGTGAAAAAGAGGAAAACACAAGCGTACATTAGTCAATATTCATTTAAAACTGTCTCGAAAGGGTGAATAATTAGGATTACGCCAAACTATGTGCCCCTTCCCCTCTGTCAGTATCTGGGACTGATGTGTCTTCCAACGAAAAAAGTTATATCAAACTTGTTTACAAAGTCAAAGTGAAAACACAGAGCTAGTGTGTGACTGGGTCTTGCACAATACTGTCGAAACTCTATGTAATGCTGTTATTAACTTACTGCTGTGCTACATCTGCTTTGGACACGACACTGTGAATGCTGTAGCACAGAACAGAAAGATAGTGCAGACACTGTTGTGCAGGGACAGCCTGTGACACGCAGGACCTCCGAGCCGTCAGTAAAATGGCTACATTTGACATGATAATAGAGCACAAAACAGTGTACTTTCAAGGAATATTATGTTACAACATCTTTATCATAACGTAGGAATAACCTTTAATGGCGTGCTTTCAAGAGTTAATCACATCTAAAACGAATACAGTAAAATAAGAAAGTTATTTTAAGCACAAATTGTTAAATAACCTATGCTTTCCAGTGACAAACGTTGCGCTAAAGGCCCAACAGAGGCCTTACTGGCAAATCAAATGACAGGCCACAAGCTACACTGTAGTGAAACAGCTGGCAGAACATCTGCTCTGAAGAAGAAGACTTGAAGAACAAACGTGATTAAAAATAGAGATTTACTGAAACTGGATGTGACAGAGAGCTCTGTTACTGATAAGTCAGCCCTTGCACACATGCCCAATTTCCTTTGGTAAGTCGTGACGCTACTGCGTTTCATACACGTATTACAAACGTTAGATATAATAAAAAACATTCTTATACCGCTAAATAACCCACACATACACAAACCATTATTAGTGAATGTTTATTGTTTTGTCTGTACTTATCTGTTATAAGTTGCAAGTTTTGTGAAGCGTGCTATATTTGTTTGTCTGTAAAGTAGAGCTTCCTGGATACGGCGGCTGAGCAGGACCAAAACTGTGAAACTGAATGTGTGCCTACGGAATATTTTTATGACATTTGTTTCGGGGGGGAACAATGTAACTTGTGATATGTAATTTAACTGATGTTTTGTAACAAAAAAGAAAATGTATTCAGGTTGCATCAGCGGTAGTACTATGTATATAAAATTTGATGGGATGTAAATGTTTAATGAAAAAGTATATGATTATTATTTATACTGCTGCTGTGTTACCCCTATAGTGGTATGAGCTAAGGAGAGAGGCAGCGTGTATAAGAGGTGCCTCAGTACTGCGTGGGGAGTTCCCCTCCAAACCTAAAGGCAGTAGTGTGTGGTGCGCTACAGGCTTAGTGTGTCTCATTTTTAATGCTAGAAGTACCACTTTTTTTCTTCTGTCTCTTTTCTGTGTTGTTGGACATTGTTTTTTTTTTTTCTCTTTTTCTTTCTGGGACCTATGTGGAGTGATACACTGTTTTAATAGACCACCATTTGCACTAAAGTGCTACTGTGGCTTTGCCATGTTTTTTTTTTCTTTCTTGCAAGCCTGCCTGAGAAATATATTAAGTTGGGAGAAATTGTAATGTGACTTTGTGACACTTGAGTTAAAAACCACAAGCCATCCTGGCAAGGGATTAGCAGTGTCCTGACTCACTAACATCTTACATTCAGCCAAACCTTCACTAACACACACCTGGGTACTTCTAGTTAGGATGCAAAACCATTACCCAACTAGTTACAAGTAACCTCCACTGTTTTCAACCATCCATCCATCCATCCATCCATCCATCCATTACCAAACTGCCTATCCCATTTGGAATTGTGGGTGGCCTGGAGCCTTTTCTGGACAACCTAGGGTACAAGGCAGGGTACACCCTAGGCAGTGTGTGTGAACCCAATGCACACACACACACGCTAAGGACAATTTTATTTGGCCAGTCCACCTAACCAGCATGTCTTTGGGGCTATGGGAAAAAAAAACCAGAGGACCTGAAAGACACTTCTGCAAGCACAGGGACAGCATGCCAGTTTCACACACACCAGCAAGAGGCAGATTTGACTTTATAACCCGCTGGGCTACTGTGCAGCCCCCACTCACTGTTATTGGTAAAATTTTAGTAACTTGGGGTCCTGCAAGCTAAATCTTTATATCACAAAAAGCAAACTGATTTGTATAACATTAAAAGAGTACAAATTTAAAATGTTTATTTTATGCTGACTTAAAGACAGAACATAGCATCTGTTTAAGAGGTGTTTAAAATAAATTTTGGGTTGTTCTGTTAATCCTTAGGTTATGCAGGATTAACCAAAGGGATATACAGCAGATCAATGAGTAAATAATAAATCTTTCACAGCTTGTCAATAAAACCATAAAATTGCTAATGCTGTAAACAGTGTTAACTCCATCAAAATGATTCATCCTCCTTTAGATTTCCAAGGACTCAGGAAACTAGTTTTAGTCATATGTTAAGTGGAAGAGTTCTATGCCAATGTCTGTCTAATCAAAACATGCATTAGTGACACCTGAAAAATACAATACCATTTACTAAAAAATGTAATTAAATTCAATTAAATTTATTTTTATATAGCGCCTTTTACTACAATATGCCTCAAAGCTCTTAAAAAATGTATTGCTAAAGCAGATTCATATGATTATCCACATTTAAACAATAAATACAATGTTGAAACAAAGCCCTAGATGTGGTATAAATTGAAACCAATACAAGAAAACAAGACAAATCCTACTTACGTGTCCCCATCATCATCCTGATGCGTAGCCATGGCAACCTCCAGGGACCAAGACTCTTTTTCTATTGGATGGACAGGAAAGGTGAAGGGAACAAATGGCATATTTACCACCATGTGGTATGGATTGATTCTGTGACCTGTAAAAAAAAACACACATTTGCATGAATAAAACTTAATATTCTGTACAACTGCAAATAAACTGCACATTTTTGGCTGAAATTAGAAGACCAATAGTCACATCTACACATAATCATTTGTAAGTCGCTTTGGATAACGGTGTCTGCTAAATGAATAAATGTAAATGTAATGTAGGTGTAAGAATTCTTAGTGTGGGAAACCAAACTACTGCCACCCTAAGTGCATGGTTTTAGGCTAATTTTTGTTGATTTTCTTATTTTTATTAAATATCCTGTATAGACCTAAGTAATAATAAAAAATATTAGTAACTGGATTTAAACAGGAACTCCTAAATGCGTTGAAGTACACAATACATGCATGACCTCAGACCTTATTCAATGCACATGAGAGGATGTTTGCACTCTTACATAATGGGTCTACAGCTCCAAAGGCCGGACTGGCCCTGACTACGCAATCTTTCACCAACCTGAACTAAATCTGAGAGATTAACATGTTCATCTTTTCATTTACTTAACTGCCCACCAGAATCATATTTCTACATTAAATATGCTGCAGTATATACACATACAAAATGAATGATTATAGTAGTTATAAATACACAATAATTAATAATTTAATAGTCTTTTTTTAAAATACAAAACTCTTCATGAAATTATTAAAGTTTCGTTGTGTAGAGCAACTGCTTGAATAGGGAAGGAATATGTGAGAGGAAGGCACAGTAAGGCACTTACAGTTGGCAGCAGAACTGGCAGAATGTTGACACCAGCCAATGGGCGTCCACCTCTCAGTTTCATTGCTCCCAAAAGGTGGATGCACTTCCTGTGCCCTTTGATGCAGCTCTTCTCTTTGGTTTGGGGTATTTCGTCTGAGCTTTGTAGCCGGAGAGTCCTTTTGCTCAGCAGCGGGGAATGGACGTTTTCTCAGAGGCAGGTTTGATACAGGTGTCTTTGCTGGCTTACAGTCACTCTCTATAGTCCTGACATCTGTAAGGCCTGTTTCATATTTTGGAGATTCACCTGTCAGCGGTCTTTGTGGGTCACTCTGTGGTATAGGAAGATTATAATTTCCTGCGGTAAATACACTACTATCTTCACTTTGCTGCACAGATTTAATGGGTGATGACCCGCATGGAAGCGTCAAACGCTTTAAGCTTGGCGAGTCGTTCGGAAGATTTTCTAATGCGTGCAAAGTAGGAGCATCTTTAGTAATGTCCTTTTCATAGTCTTTAGAGGCAGAGTTGCATGCAGTGCCAGTCGGCGAATCTTGATGAGAGGTGCTGTCTTCTACATGACTTCTCCGTTCCCGAGCTTTGGTCCTTAGATCCAGCGGCACCGGCATCCCCGCACGCTGGGACCCGTTCATAGTCATGACTGCGTGTCGGAGCTGTTATTTACCTTAAGATGTTAAATGAAACTAATATCAATTTCTGTTTCCAAATAACATATTGGCTTACGATGTTAGTTAACATTTGGGAATGTTAATACTTCGGCAATCCATGTGGCCATGTTCAATTTTAATTCAACTGCAGATAAATAATTCCCAGAAAACATTTAACCAAATACACCCAAACACTGACACTGCCATTAAAACGTTCCAAGATTGACATACAAGGAATTCAGATGTACATTTTTAATTCTTTTAACCAATCCAGGCCCTCCAGAGTTGACCTACCTGTAACTAATGTTAACTCCAGTGGGATGGCAGACAACATTGCAAACAGGAATACTCCAAACCGAACGTTGCAAGCGCAAAAACAGCCAAAATAAGGAACAAAACGGACTTAACTTACACTTCATTTGATTTTGCCATAGTCTCATAGAAACCACAGGTGACTGAAAACCTAACTTAAACTTAGTTTCGATTTAGCCCAAGCTTATTTAGCGTGTGCGCCCAGTTCAGACAGATAGAAGCGGTCCATTCCGTACGTGCAGCAGAAGTGCGATAATCTGCGTCCGTCCCTTTATTATACGGAGTAACGTGAGAGCCGCTCGAGCCGCTCGCGCGCTCATTCGCTCCTTCTCGTGCGCTCTTTCTGTTCATTCACACAAATTAGGAAGTTGCTTAGGGTTTCCCCTATCTTCTCATGCCCCCCCCCCCCCAGACGGTACTGGTAATGATGTTTACATACTAGATTGCCGATTCGATTTAGTAAAAATAATGCGAATTCTTCTTCTCTATAAAAAAAAAGTTATTATAGAGCAAGCCGTACCAAAGTGTTATTAAAAAGCAAGTTATGAAAAAAGTTATTATAGAGCAAACCGTCTCAAAATGTGTGATATGGTAATTACACGTTGAACTATTAAAATGATAAACTTGCATTCCAAAGTATTTTGCGTGACATTTGTGGCTATGGCTTGATTTGGGAAACAGGACGGTCTGTCTCAGATATATTGCTGAAGTAGAAAGGTTGTTGAAACACGGGAATGTCCCGTCAGCTGTTATCTGGAAAACTATGTGTCATCCTTATCCCCAAAATGGCTTTCATTTATTGGATTTTGTAGCAGTGGAAGGCAGAGCTAAAAAGGGGAAACATTTGCGGACCGGTCATCTGCAATACAACTATTACTGCATAAAATTAAAAATTTACTGTTTCATGCTAGCTGTATGGCAAATGCAATGCAAACTGCTACAGAATAATATATGCCGCAGTCTGCATGTTTAACACAGCTAATATGTAGAAGTTTAGTGTGTTGTGGTTGTTGTCCTTTGTTTCTCAAGTACCGTGGAAATGATTTAACCAGGTGAAATGACTACACAAAATGCGTCCAGAGAATAACACGTTTGTTCTACTACCACCTAATGGTCAAATACCGTAACTGCAGCTGAAAGTGTTCACTGGCTTGCTGGCCTTAACGATGTTATAAATAACTTTCTGACTGGATTGTAAAATGTTGCCATGTACAAGTTCTCTGTTAACGTGACAAGTGCATGTGTCTCATTAGTCATGAGTGAGGGTGTGTTTGTGTGTGGGAGGTGAGTATCTGGTATTTTAGTAATGTTTTCTTGTATCCCAGCTGAGACCCACACATGCTTGTTTCCTGTTCCCCCCAGCAAAACACCACTTCTCTCCCCCACCTTTGAGTTTGAGGCCACCTGCATTTTAGGTTTAGCGGTGTGTGTATCCATTTACTGTGAAAAACATGCAGCCGTGACAATTTTACGGTTGTGGTATTGTTCTGTCTGCTTGTGCTTTTGAAATGTCTTTACCAGAGAAGCTTTATCATGCTGCATCCAGTCCACCAGACAACATCCACCATTCCCATGATGCAGCTGTGTTAACCACACACACACACACACACACACACACACACACGCCCACCTACCTTCCTTAGAGGCTTTAGTTACCTGGGTGAATTTGGGACTTTCCACAGACATACTGAAGATACAGAGGGACTAACAGAAGCTAATACTGTTAAATTCCCTAAAAAACCCTGAAGGTGCAATACCACCAGCATCCTCAATACAGCTGATTTCTGTGTTACCCATCATTTCATTCAAGTGCTTATTGGTTAATATATAGAACCCAAAAAAAGAGAAAAATATATAAAGCAGTAATTTTCAGTTTGCTGTGATGATGATAATGTATAACTAGTGCTGAAATGTATTTAGCATAGTAACTGTAAATTTTATCGATTAAGGTGTCTTATAAAGAAATAAAAACAATAATTTCAGTAACATGTAAATGTAAGCTAATATTAACATGTAGCAACATTGTGCACTGCATACATTGAAACATGATTTTATTCAGCAGATAATAATACAAAAATTATCTCTTGACAGCAATATAAAAATGTTCAGTGATTGTATTAGGACTGAAAACCCAAATCCACAAGAAACAAGTTATAAAGAACTAGTATGAACTTTTAATTGGTTATGCAAATGCTACCATCATCTGAAGTGCCAAATTTGTATATTTTTTAATATCACTACACATTTAATCTTTTAAGTATAGCTGTTGTGGCTGTGTGTTGAATTTGCAGTGATCAGGAGTAGCCATAGACCTGAATACTAGCTAGACCACGCATGGCCTGCTTTGAGCCGGCCAATGAGTATTCATTTCTGGCAGTGGCAGAAACCTGTTGAACTGGCAGAGGAGATGATGAAATCATATTGTAGGCTGTTCAAACCACTACTCAGCTGGAGGATCAGTCACATTTTTTGTGTGTAAGTAATTTATGAATTATGAAAGTAATTTATGAACATTTTTTACATTTTCCAAGTATTTTTAGGAATTTAAGTATCTTGGGACCTTGTTCAAGAGTGAGGGAAGGATGGAGCGTGAGATTGACAGACGGATCGGTGCAGCGGCAGCAGCAATGCGGTCAATGTACAGGCCTGTTGTGGTGAAGGAGGATCTGAGCCAAAAGGCAAAGCTCTCGATTTACCGGTCAATCTACGATCCTACTCTCACCTATGGACATGAGCTTTGGGTCATGACCGAAAGTACGAGGTCTCAGATACAAGCAGCTGAAATGACTTTCCTTCGCAAGGTGGCCGGGTGCACCCTTAGAGATAGGGTGAGGAGCTCGGTCACCAGGGAGGAGCTCGGAGTAGAGCCGCTGCTCCTCCACATCGATAGGAACTAGTTGAGGTGGTTTGGACATCTGTTTCGGATGCCTCAAGGACGCCTCCCTGGGGAGGTGTTCTGAACATCTCCCACTGGAAGGAGACCCAGGGGAAGAACCAGGACATGTTGGAGAGACTATGTCTGATGTTTGACCTGGGAATGCCTCGTTGTCTCCCCGGAAGAGCTGGAGGAGGTGTCTAGGGAAAGGGAAGTCTGGGCATCTCTTCTTAGACTGCTGTCCCCTTGACCTGGCCCCGGATAAGCGGGAGAAAATTGATGGATGGATGGATAATTTTTCTGAAATATAAGCAATATTTCATTTACTTTTCATTTGAGGTTACCCATGTTTGTTCCCTGTATAAAGCTAATTAAATGTACTATACTGTTACATAATGTTTTTAGTGTTAACGTTAAAGAGCATGAATTCTTATTTTCTATTTTGTGTTGTATTTACTTTAACTGTTAAAAATAATCCATCCATCCATCCATCCATCCATCCATTATCTTAACCGCTTATTCCTCGCGGGGAAGCCTGGAGCCCATCCCAGAGCACAGAGGGCGCAGGGCAGGGGACACCCAAGGCAGGGCGCCAACCCACCACAGGGCATACACACACACACACTACGGGCAATTTGGACACACCAATCAACCAAACCTGCATGTCTTTGGACTGTGGGAGGAAACCGGAGCACCCGGAGAAAACCCAGCAAGCACAGGGTGTCAAAAATAATGTCATAGGAAAACCGTTATGTCCTGTCAAGTCAAGGTGACGGCTTCACTGGCTTCATTCCAGCAGCTTTTTGCCACTACCGGAAGTCTTGACCTGTTTGCCGTGTCGTGCTAATGCAATAGTATTAGATGCGTAGTCTAGCTATTAATTATCATGTCTATGGGAGTAGCATACATAAATCCTGCTACATTTACGTGTGTTACATCGTAGGACGTATTCCGGGTGTGAGCGTCATGAGATGACCCCGAGATGACCTGGATTCGACCAGCGCCCAATGGAGCGTACGAGTGTCAATCATCGAGCCACGAGCCAATGAAAACCCGACGAGAATAAGCGGTTCCGGTTTCTGGTTGCCGCAATGATAAAAGACCGTCTTGCACGATGTAGGCTGATGGTTGTTAGTGGTGGCAGTCCATTCTGAAAATCCAAGTTCGTATTGTTTGCAAAGACTATATTTCTTTTGCACTTTAATTGTTTGGGAATTGGGTTCTGGGTTTATGATCTTGTTTTTCCTCTTCCTACTTGTGTGTTTCGTATATCGTTGTTTTTTTCGGGTTTTGGGGTGTTGGTGTACAACTTGGTA
>JABJVR010000574.1:0-20866 GCA_025773905.1 Chitala chitala | reverse complement strand
CCATTCTCTGTAAACCCTAGAGATGGTTGTGCGTGAAAATCCCAGTAGATCAGCAGTTTTTGAAATACTCAGACCAGTCCATCTGGCACCAACAACCATTCCACGTTCAAAGTCACTTAAATCCCCTTTCTTCCCCATTCTGATAATCAGTTTGAACTTCAGCAAGTCGTCTTCACCACATTTAGACGCCTAAGTGCATTGAGTTTCTGCCATGTGATTGACAATTTGTGTTCCCAAGCAATCAAACAGGTGTACCTAATAAAGTGGCCGTTGATATATAGCACAATTCCACAGTCAGAAATTTTCTTTAATTTAAGTTCAGTTGCACTGCCTGACTTTGGTGTTGCAAGACTTGTATTGATTGTAAGATTGTCCCACACTGGCAAGATTTGACTTCATCATCAAAGATTCCCAATATGTTTTACAGTAAAATTAATGGTTTGACTGAAAAAGTGATTTTAAATAATGTGGCATAAAGTCTTTCATACTGAGCTGCATACAAGCATCATCAATTTGATTTTACACATGTATTTGCTGGTGATCAATTTAAGAAATGAAGAACATTTAGCCAGGTTTTATTTAATTACCTGAAGAGCTACCATTCTTCAAAGTTTAGAAATTCATACAGATTCATGTAGTTACTATCAACATACACTGAATGTTTTCTAGTCATTTGAGTACTATTTGCTGTGGTATTAGTCAGTCATCTTCTGTACAGTTTCATCCTGTTAAGGGTCACAGGAAACCTGGAGACCATCCCAGGAGAGATAGGGTACAGGGCAGAAGAACACCCAGGGCAGGGCACCAACCCACCACACACACAATTTGGAGACACAAAACAACCTAACCTGCATGTCTTTGGACTGTGGGAGGAAACCAGAGAACCTCAAGAAAACCCACCAAGCACAGGAAGAACATGCAAACTCCACACACACAAACCCAAGGCAGGAATCAAACCCAACGCCTGAAGGTGCGAGGCAACAGTGCTAACCACTATGCTGCCTACTGTGGTATTATTTCAGTTTTATTTTTGTTTGCCATCCAAAACCCCCGAATATATTACAGAGACACCACTGATGGAGACACTTGTTTGTGCAGGCCCAGTGATTAATTGAGATAACAGATGCCTGCGCAGTTGACTTGTGTCAGCTCACATCACTGTCAAGGCTTCAGTGCTCCAAAGGGGTATTAGGATTCCTGCTGGAAATAGCCATAATGACCCATACATTCCCACCTTTGTCTTGTCTTCAAGCATTGAAGTTGCTCCCAATCCAGCTATTAGTGGTGTCATACATTCTCCTATGTTTTTTTCTTCCATACATGTCTGGATGGTGCCTGAAGTGGGTACCAACTCAGCTGGATGCTACATTTAAGTTTTTGCCACAGTTCTTGCTTCCTTTTCTTTGTTGCCTTGTCTTTAGTATAACCTTTTAAGCATACTGCATTCATTTCAAATGCCTTGAGGCAACTGTGTTGTGAAAGGACCTATGTTTAAAAAAAACGTACAATAAAAAATTTGTTCATTGATGACAAGCATTGTTTAAAGAACAAGAGGTTCTTTCTAGTACTTTACTTAGACTAAAAGTTCAGCAGGCCATCCAAGTTACTCAACTTTCAGAGCTACTTATCAGCAGTATTGTGCATATTCATTGCAATGTACACATTAATATGAAGAAAATTAAGTGCATTCCCTTTATTTCAGTACTCTAAATGCTGCTTTTGCTTTTTGCATATTCAGAATAGCTCTTGGAATGTACCAGTACTGTTTTTGCCACAGTCTTGCTTTATCCATTGAATGAAAGGTTCTGTGCTCAGAAATTAAAGTAAGGTGGAGCATGAGTACAGCTGGAGGAAAAATAATTTTTCACATTGAATCCAGCCCTATTTAGCACAGAATCAACAGGCCCGTAGGCTCCAAGATTTTGCACATAGTAGGCTTGCATGCACAGTCTCTGTTTCGGTAATCACTTGTAGAAACCTGACGCATTACAAGTGATTGCAGGGTTATTGCATGTCTGCCTGACTAATAGGAAAAGGAAGGCAAGTTATCATGATGGGAGGGAGTTAGACTAAAAGTTCAGCAGGCCATCCAAGTCATGCACCGTGAACTAAATACAATACAAAATATATAAATTGTGTGGAATACGTCATTCTACAGAAATGGTGCGATCTGGGTGATACAAACCCTGTGAAATTCAATTCTTCTTACATACCTAAAACTTCTTTAATAGCAATAACTGACTTCTAAACCCCAAGACATCCAGTAAATTTCAATACCTTTGGTCAGCATTTTGAAGCCTACCCCTCAAAGTGCAGCATATTGCGTAAGGAATATCCTGCATGGGAAAACATAGTCCACAGCAAATGACTGTATTTATGTGTTCATGAAAATACACAAAGATAGTCATTTAAACTTCAATTTAAATGTCAAAAGACCCATATCAGTGGGTAATGTTCACGAACAAATATGGAAAAACACGCAATAACTTTCCCTGGCATTCATTTCACACCCTACTGACCTTATTTTCTCATGTATATTTTATAAACCAAATATTTTATTCTTCGTAGAGCCTTGTGTAAGGGGTCAAATCTTATGTTGACATGTCAAATGATTGCCACTCCTTTTGACTAGAAGTATTGTAAAGCGCTTTGAGGCATGCTGTTGCAAAAGGCGCTATATAAAAATAAATTGAATTGAATTGAATTGAATTGAAGTATCCATGGGACCAGACCCAGCTGAACTGTTTGGTTGATGACTTTGAGGTGTTCTAATGAGAGCATTTTAAGGAAATGAGAACATCAGAGGAATGTTTCCAGTGAATGTTTGCCATCCATAGTGTCAAAGCCACTTGACAGTTAAATGATGTCCATGAACTTCAGCTCTCAAGTATTTTAAAGTAAAATTTAACCGTCAACAGCATTATTACCAAATGATCATGGCAGACACAATTACTTTTACGCACATAACGTTTATTGTAGTCTTCTCTTTTCTTAGGTTTATTTTACAAGGCATACAGTGAAGCACTGATTGAAACCGCAATGAACAGTTCTGCATTTGTCCAAACAGGCATATTACAGCTACATGCAGCAGGTTCTTCAATACAGAGCTCCTAGTAATGTCACTGGACAATTATCTAACAAAAGGCCATTATCAAGAAACTGCTTTGCAGAGCAACAAGAATCAAGAAGAGAGTACAATAACTATCGTTTTCCAAAAGATGTGAAAATAGCAGGTGGAGACTCACACAGGCATAGAATTCCTTCAGATTCAGTTTGTGCAAAGAATTCTACTTGTCACTGGTGTCATGTCACCTGTCACATTAAAAAAAGAAAGACGAAACAAATGGTTTTCCCCAAAAGCTAACAGCATAATAAAAACATTTGAAACACACTGTTGCCATTGGTCTATGCTGCAACTTTACAGTAACAATGTTGAAAGTCGTAAGTTAAGCCACTTAAATATCTGTAGTGAACAACATGACATTACTAAAGGCTTATTGTACATCATCTTACCTGATACCAGCACTTCGACAAAACGGGTCCAGTTAATATATTTTCTGATCAGCAACGCTACTTTGTTTTCTGTTTACAAACGGTATCAGAGACTGTAAGAGGCAATCAATATGCACCCAGGCTGTTAATTTATGCTGACTCTTTGCTGGAAGGAAATTACACATTCTGAAACAAAAACTACATGGCACCACAGGCTAACTCCTCCACTACCCTACAATTCTTTGCTCCTTCTCCAATACTAAGTGTAGCTCACTTACATCAAAGGCAAACACGCATCTGCTTTTGCTTTCCCATAATGCCTAAATGATGAAATGTAACAACAGTCGTAAACATTTAAAGACGCTACTGCAAAGTTCTGAAGCTACAGCTAAACATTCTAGTTTTCGTTTTACCCTTAAAAGATAAAGGAGCAACTGTATTGTTCCATAACAGAAATATCTATGATGTAGGGCCAGTGGGGAAGGGGTGGGAGGGGGAAAAAAAAAAAAAAACAACAACATCCTGATGCTCTGATGTGAGGCAGCGTTATAAACAACTTAATATAACAAAGTGAATGTTTATTTTACTATCAGTGTTCTGTGTGTATCCACTTATCAACAGGAAATCAGCACTTGACTTATCTACATTCATATTTTTCCCAATTGCAATTATGAGGACAATATGTAAGCGACCCTGTATGTCTGTATGTCCTACGTACAGGGCTGGCTCTGCATATACATAACCAGTACTTAATCACGAAGAAAATCAAAATGCAAACTCCTGTTTGAAACACCTTCCTCTGATAAAAGCTTTTGTGGAAATCACACCTTTCCAGACCATTTAGTACAGCAGTACCACATGACTAAAAGAGAGTGTTATAATCAGACCACTCCAGGCACACTGTTAGCATGTCAAAGCAAAGCTGAGGCAGGCTACAATATCAAAAGATAAAGACCAGTATTTTAATAGTGTCCTAAGACAGCATGTCAGCATTTGGTTTCATAACTTCTCAACATCCTTCCGTATGGTTGATATTTATCACTTTAAAATAAAAAGTCAGACATAAAATGCTTTGTCAACTACTCTTTTGCATGTACATGTGAAGTTGATAATTAACTGATTGTGCTTTGATCCAGAAGAATAGGGTCTACTTCAAATACAAATTAATATATTAGATCTTAGTCAACAATCATCTAAAAAGGCATTAGGTTTAATTTAGCTTTTGTCATGCAAAAAAAAAAAGAAAAAGAAAAAATCAAAAATCTGACTGTTCTCCTAGGACACTTATCAGATTAAAAGATATTGTGAGGAGCACAAAAGCTTGTATAGTACATTTTTACTGATTCTAACATGATAAACAAATGTGACAAGTGGTATGAAGATTGAGGATTGATTGAGTGAATTAGCTGAAGTAAATAGGCTTCCGCAAACACGCTGCATACATGAGCCCGACACAGTCAGCGCAGCTAACGTCATATTCTGGCGGCCACATGAGATTACAGGGACTTGCACAGGCTGTGAAAGTTACTGAAAGCCAAACAAACAGAAACCACCACAACCACACCAAACACCTCTGAGACACGAAGAGTTTAGGGGACTGAAAAACCAAATTACTTCTACTGTTCACACAGTTACACTAATGCAAACAAGTTGCTAAAATAATCTAGTGCAAATGAAGTACAGTATTAATACAACCAGCCAATTAAAGGGACACTTTTGAAAACAAATCTAATACATAAATTTTATCTTCGTTTCCACAGTGACTTATGACTTCAAGACAGAAAGGTTTTACCTGCTCTAGTAGACATTTTGAACATCTACCCTCATATTATACCAGGACTTCCCAACTACTCATAAATAAGCCACATATAGCAAGGATGATGTTAATACAACAAACTTTTCCACAGAAAATTGTGATAATCAAAAAATATATATATGTATAATAAATATTAAATAAATAAATACGTTTGTTTGTGTACGGTCACCATTTACGAAGGCTTTTCTTCTTCATCCAAGATAACATTTTGAGATTTTGTATTTATGTAGGAATGAGTAGGGAGTTATTTGTTCGTTCTCATAAAACACTAATTTAAAACATAATAATTCATGAATAGGTAATGAAATCAGCATGGAGACTGAAAACGTCAACAGATACACATTTCATAGATGACTAAATATAACGTGCCCTGAATTCAAAAGAATGTCAAAGATTCTGGCAAAATATAAGCTGTTAAATAAAAATGTAATTGTCAAGAATACTTAATTTCTATGAAAAGAGGTTTAATTTTTGTTATTACATGTATCACCCACAGCACCAATACAATATAGAGCACTGGAAAGTTAGCAGCCTAGCAAAAATGACAGTGGTTTGTAATGGAAACAGAATCATGGCATCAAAAACATAGCATCTTAAGGTAAGAATGTGGATGGGAAGGGTATTTATATGGCAACCAGTTCAAGAAAACCTCAAACTATTTTGGAACATATTCAACATTACAGTTCATATTAGCCAAGCATTACTACCCTGATTTTCAATATGTTATAGAATAAGTGACAACAAACGCCTTAAAACAGACTATGACTTTCTGTGAAGAATTCTAATTTTATTTTGAAGCTACTGACAAAGTAATCCCTGCATTATGATCTTGAAAACATCACTGCAAGGCACAACAAGACGTCTTTGCGAGCCACGCGTGGTTTTGTGAGCCGACAGGTGAAGTGGTTGCTTCTGCTTCAGAAAACGCTAGCAACAAAGGCAAGACATGCAAGCAGTGTGACAAATCTATTGTAAGGTACAAGTGGCAGTTCAGTTGAGAGACAGAGAGAAACGTTCACGTCAGGCGAAGAAACTGAAGATCTACTTATGTTATTTGCTTACAAGGGCTGAGCAGCTCCTGTCCTTTTTTAATATACAGTACAGGGCAAAAGCAAAGGGATAAAGAAGAAAAAAAAAGGGGGGGGATAACTCACAAGCAACATTCCAGTGCCTAAAACTAACAAAATGGTCCTTTGAGGATTGCCAAGCGAAAACATTCAGATGCTTGTTTCCCCACTAGCTTGGGCCGGCCTGAGTTCAGAGCCATGCTTCTTCGTGGGAATGTTTCACGGCTGTCAAGCAGCACCTAGGGCTACGCCATTCCCGGGGGTCATGTGACTCTCGCAGCCAAAGCGTTCGTTTGAGCGGAGCTTGCATCGCTACTCGTACTACAGCAGTTATTTCCTTGACCACGCCCACACTGAGGAAGGCCTTTAATCAATAATCGTTGACATTTAATCAATAAATAGTACCTCTACACTTTTATAATAATAGCTATTATTACACCTTCGTGGACAGGTAATAAAATATCCCACGTTACAAAGTGCTCACAAAATGGTTTCTCCAGGGTGCAAAGTCTGCGCTGTTTGTTCCTACGGGTTCGGAGACACAACCTGCAAGAAATGACCACAAAGTGTTTATTCACACGCTGCTGACCTTTCTTGTCAAAAAACAGGATTTATTTCTAATCTGTAGCACAGATTAATCATCCCGTTACAATGAAATGACCAAAATATCCAATAAAATAAGATTAAAACCTATCTCAATACGTCTTTGCACAATAAAATAAAAGAAGCTGGAATAAAAAAAAAAAATACAATAGATATACAAGTGCAAACACTGCACCCAAATCATGTTAGTGTCACCAAAAGTAATGACTGACTCCATCTTAAATTTGACTGTGAGAAGCTACCCCTACATGCAAGATTTTGT
The DNA here is from genome assembly GCA_025773905.1 of Chitala chitala. NCBI lineage: Eukaryota > Metazoa > Chordata > Actinopteri > Osteoglossiformes > Notopteridae > Chitala > Chitala chitala. The sequence continues at coordinate 13,626 of JABJVR010000574.1, read as the reverse complement.
GTGTGTGTGTGTGTGTACGTCCCCAACATGGTCTTTCACTAGCAGCCAGCTGGGTGGGTGGGTGGAAAGTCCCTCTGAAAGTACAGTATGGCATATACTACCTAGTAACAGACAAGCAACTCACTCATCAAGTGGGCCTGTCCATACTCTTCAGAGCGCCCTTGTTTCTGCCTCAATCTTCCGCTCTCCATGGAGCCCATCTGGGTCGGCAGGTGCCACTGTCTGTCTCACGGCGATCTCGGGTCCTCCACTGTAGAGGTTTAGAAGGTACTGCCACGTCTCCTCAGAGATCTGCCCGTAGTCTGCCCCTGTAGATTAGGCCATTGAAGAAACAGAAAAAACACATGCGTATGTTCAGTATAGCAGCCAGACTCTGCGAGCATACAACTCTGAACGAGGTCCGTCACCACAAAGTACATGCACCAAGGGCGCACATCGGACACCTTCCTCACTCACCCTGTTTGAGCTGCATGTGGCCCCCTTTCATGATACAGATTTTGCTGTTGTCGATCGGACCTGGAGGGTCTGAGAAAAAGCAGGAAGGACAGACAGAACTGAGGACCAAAACAGAACGTTCGCTAAGGATAACAGGTGTGCCCAGGTCTGCTGGCGTGCTTCACACCCCCTAAGCAAACACACACATTCAAGTTTTACACACTAGTCTTCATTACATGAAGTGTGTAGAAAATGATGCAATGAACTAATCAGAAGTTCAATATCAAAGGATGAAGCGTCAACTCAAAACCATCTGCATCATCTGCGTACTACTGTCAACGAACGCTCGCTTATCAATGGATCAGAGGCGCAACACGAAGCGCTGCAGGCGTGTGATGGCAAAGCGGTGTGTGTAGTGTGTACCGTTGTCCTTCCCCTTCACAAAGCTCTCCCACTCTCGGAACCACTGCATGCTGATACAGTAGATGACAGTGGGGGCCTCCTCTGCTTGGAACTCTTTATTAAGCTTCAGAGGGGGAAAAACAAAGAAAAGAAAATACAAGCATATGTTTTTCTATTCCAAGATAAAGACAAATCATTTCCGCTATTTCAAGAAAAACTAGTCATTTTACATATTGGCTTATTAAGCCTCGTCTGAAAACGATGTACTGAAACTTGCGCATCACCTTGATAAAAGTGTCGATTTCCAACTTCCTGCGCTTGGCCAGAGCTTCGATTTCCACTTGGCAGATGGCACACACGTAGAGGTGGTTTACTGCAGGCCCTCCCCCAAATCTGACAGACACAAAAGGGGTTTGGGCATCAGTAATGAGGCCCCAGCGTACGCATCACCTCTGCTGTCCAGAGGCTCCGCAGTGTTGTGTACTGATGTGCACAGAAATATGACTACTCCTCTGATACTGAAAAGGCTGTTTTAGCGTTTTTCTCTCCTTAACAGAAGTTTGCGTTGTTGCTGATGTTGCAACTGGTTGCAAAAGTAATTTCTTAAAAAAGCAGAGAAACATTTGTGTCTAGAATGCAGATTCCCAGTGCCAGGGTCACAACCTCGCTTTGTACGCAAATTGAGTCACGAGAAAATGTCAAAAATAGATTTAAAAAAATTTTTTTTTTTTTTTTTTACTATAAATGAGAAATAAAACATCTTTGATTTGTATGTGATATAAATACTATCAAAATTATATCTGAAATAGGAAGGAATTAAATGTTTTTAAGCAACTAGGGTCATGAGCCAAAAAGAAAGGTTTCCAGCCTGTACTCTAAAGCAGCTGTCTTGAACACAACAACTACAACTGACAGTCAGGCTAGACGCATGTGATGCTGATGAGTGATTCCAGTAAATGTTCAGACTTAAGCGCAAGTGGTCTGGAAAACATCCAGCAGTACAGCAACAGCAACCCCATTCTTTTCACTAAGTACCGGTTATAGAGGTACTCCCACACGTTCTGAGGCAGAATCACCACCAGGTCATCAATGTAGTGGTACTTGTTGGGGGGGATCCCTGTTTGGAATGAGAAGCAACAAACATCACATTCGGTTTCATTGAGGCTCACGCGGTCAGCGTCTCATAGACAGCCAGGTCTCCTCACCTCCCTCTGGATCCACCTACCTCCATGCTGACACAGGAACGTGTGGTTGGTGATGGGACCCGGCTCCGCAAAGGTGTTGAACTTGTTCAGCCACTCCCTGGAGATGTAGAACTGCAGCAGGCCGGCCTCCTTCATGTTGGCGAGAGCCACCACCTTCTGCCTCTCCCTCACTGAGTCCTCACTGCTCTTCCTGGCACGGGGACGACAGAACGCACCTGTGTCTACCTCTCCCCTCACCTACCTCAGCAAAGGTGTCATTTAACAACTTTTAATTAAGGCGCTTCCCCTTTACAGCCCAGAAGAGAGCAAAAATAACAGGGTACAGAAAAAAGGTAAAATGCCTTTTGTAAAGGGAAGTTAATGACATTATGTGGACCTCATACAAAAAAAATGCTAAAAAACCTATTCACTAAAGGCAAGGGAATCAAGTTTATGGCCAAGTATGTTTGTCACATACAAGGAATTAGTTCTCTGCATGTAACCCCTCACCTTGAGAGGACTAAGAACTAGGGTTTTCAGTTAATTGTTCAAGGAAACACCTGGAACATGGGCTGGGATTTGAACTGCATCCCAGCCTGATGTTCTACCCATCGAGCTATGAGACTGCTAAAAAAGATTTAATTAAAAGGGCCATGTGTATGCTAACAAACATGTATCACTATATAGTTCCTACCTAATACAACTGGAGGACCACACACATACAAAGAGAAGAATTAGAGGTAAAGTCCCTACCTGTAGAAGAGCACGTAGGCCTCTGCATTTTGCACCACGGTCTCATGCACCTCCGTAACATACTGGTCATCAAACTCATACCACTGTCCATTTATAACATTCTGACAGTAGGCAATGTAATGTCCGCCTGTTTGTTTGCAATAAGAAAACAAAAAATGGCAACATGAAGGTGTACGAAATAAAGTAAGAAGTGTGGATGTGTTGGTACAACTTAAACCCTGCCCCCTGGTGTTTGATAGGTGAAATCCAACCCATCTAAAATTGTCTCCTTAAAATGTTTGGATTCTAATTCAGGTCGTTTCACCTGAACTGTTTCTACACTACAAAAAAGTACAGAAATCTGAAATGTACTTCACTGACTCGCATCCCTGACAACTATTCTTTCATTCATTTACAAAATCACATGGGACAATGCAGGTTGCTGGAGAGATCAGTAAAGGCACATTACAGTGATCAGACAATAAAGTAACTCCAGTGGGCATCTCCTAAATATTTTTCGAAGGTCTTTAGACTCGGGGTCAAGATCTACCTTACCTTTATAACAATAAAGGTAAGGTAGATCTTTATAACAATAAAATATATGGAAAACTTACTTCCTGCAGTACCGTGATGGCAAATCACAGACAGGAGGTCATAAGTCGTAATCTGGGATGGGCTCTCCTTGGCCAGGAAAGGTCGGAGGTCAAGACCCTCCAGCGGGAAGGACACGTGACTGTTAATCTTGAAAGAGTACATGACCTCGTGCCGGAAGCGCTTGAGGTGTATACATAAAATCTGAGGAATTAAGCATACAAATAAATATTCTTTTTCAGGTTTTTTTGTTTACCTAAGTGCTTTATACAAGTTTTTTTATTATCCATTTTTCATGACAGATTAAGATCAAAAACAGAAACTTTGCAGACACAAGACATTCTGGAACCATCAGATTAAACCTGAACACAAAAGCAACCTCACCTCAGGTAGGCGAAGGACCTTGCAATATTTTACCCCATTTCTTAACCTGTAGAGTTGGACAAAACATATTATAGACAACTCAGAAGTCAGACAGTGGTGAAGCCTAGTAGCAATGGCTGTAATGGGCACAAGGTGGCAGCATAAACAACTCACTTTTTACATCGTTCACAGCTGTACATGTTATCACCTGTGAAACGGACACGTAAATAATCACATTACACACCAACTCAGTTTTGATAACGTCATGCACATATTTTTTCATAGCAGTGATGTGCTTGGCAACAGAAGCCCACCTTTCAGCTCATCAGCAGCAAAGAAAGCTGCAAGACAGTCTTCCAGAGTAACCATGGGACCCCAAAACCAACTGGGGATGCAGGATACTACAAATCTGGGGACACAGGGACAGTCAGAGGGTCAGGGCACAAGGGGGAAAAAAAAAAAAAAAAAAAGACATCCATTTAGCAGCACGCGAGCACGCGCACAAACGCGCGCACACAGTGATGTCTTGGTAGGTGAGTATACTGTTCCTTCTAACCCTTTAACCTGTGCACTGTTACTTCATGCATAACCAAAGAAAAATTGGGTATATGGTTAATCTGTTTTTCTGTAGGTGGGTATATGGCGTATACGCACCACTACACCTTTGCACTCACCCCAACACAGGCCCCCCAACCTTTTCCTCTGTGGTTGCCCAGTTCACCTGCGGATGGAGTCCATGATGTAAGAGATCCAGCCTTGGGGGGCGTAGCTCTCCGTACAGGCACCGGCCTTGACGGGCAGGTTCTGATGGATGGAGGAATGAAGCTTTGCCAAGTCTTCCTTCCCAGGTATGGGCAGAGAGAGGTCCTGGAACATCTCCACTGTGGTGGAAACCTTTTGGGGAAGAGAAGAGAAATACAAGGGAGCCATAAAAAACCACAAAAGCACACAGAGAACTGGCGAGCGCCACAGTGAGGCGAGCAAGATCCGCGTTTCGAGACCACGGTACTCACCCTGTCACATGTCAGGCACTGCACCAGGCTGAGGATGGAACCATCAAAGATGTCTGAAATGATGCTGCGGTACCGAGACTGCTTCCTCTTTTTGGTGCCAAGTAAAAGCTGGGCTGCAAGAAGAGTGATGCAATATAAAATCTGGACTGTGTGCAGAGCCACGTCACATAAAATCCGGGCTCCATGAAGAGTAACGTTACAATGCTCCCATTGTGCCACAACCAAAAGATGAGGACAGGCCAAACAGACCACAAGTTGATGCATGGACAGTTACGGACCTTTTTTGAGGGAGTAGGTGGCCCCGGCAGACCTGAGCGGGCTGGAGCGGGGGACGCTGTTGGACACTTTGGGGTGCAGCTCCTGGGTGCTGTGCGTGGGGCTGCACGGGCAAGATGTGCTCCGGTGCATTGAGGTCTCATTGTCTGGCTCTGAAACAAATGTCACACGAGTGCTAAGGGACGGGCCACTGTGGCATGTGTGCTCCCACACACTCACGCATCTAAACCAAGTCAAAAACACAGGACAGACATGAAAGCTCAAACTCGCGCTTTCTCAGCAAGATCAAAAAATTGTTTCAAACCTGAAACCGACTCCAAACAGCATTACCTGCTGAACCTCTGTCTTAATGACATGCATCCTCCTTAAGGTCCTCAAAAATAACACTTAGACGTTAAAATACATTTAAAGGGATCAATTTAACCTTAAAAGTCATTAACTGCTGAATTGGCTTAATCCATGACCTCGTAAAAAAGGAGACAATGTGAGAGCTGTCATTTTTATGGCCTTTCAGTACTGCGACACAGTATTTAACACAGCCACCTCAAGCACAGGGTGAAACCAGAAATTACTGTGATCCTGATCACTCCTATTTGAGAATGTATGTGAAAAGCACGTTTCACTATTGCCACTACATTGATGAAATACCTGGAGCGTTCTGGCTGTGGTTAAGTACAACATTGGAGGGTGCCGTTGTTTCCTCCTCAGAGGTGCGGGCTTGAACGCCCTCGTCCGCAGCGGTGTCCACATCAGCGTCTTCGTCGATCTCCTGCGAGCCACAGTGTAGCGGGGAGCCAGAGACCCTCCTCTCCTTAAGCCGCTCCTTCTCAGAGATGCTCCCGCCACCTCCCCCGCGACCCCCACACTCATCCTGGATGAGCAGCTCTGCCTCGCCTGGGCCCCGCCCCTCTGTTCCCTCCCCCCGATCGCTGCTGGAGCCGGAGTCACAAGAGAGGAACTCGTCTTCGGATGGGCTGCGGTCCCCGTCCCTGCGCTCGTCTGCCTCGCCGCCATCCCCGGCGCCGAACTCCGCCAGCGGCTCCTTCAGCTCTTCATGTAACTGATCCATCAGGCAGCGCAGGAACTCCTGGGTGTCCTGCAGTGTGGAGCAGGTCGTTAAGGCGTTCAAAAGAGCAGGGCAATGCAACGTGCCTTACCTGAACACACAGAGCTGAACAGAGGAGAGTACCTCAGCACGCCAACATGCATACATGTCTTAAAGCGCAGGACATCACAAACAACAATACCAACAATATCAGCACAGTACATTTACAACAACATTTTGATGCATTAAATACTGAAACATTACAGATATATATTGGTATTACGGATAGTACTTCCTCTATATCCATTCATTAGAAAACGGCATTTATAATGCATGGTATTAAGCATTAAAAAAACCCAAGATGATGGAGTGTGGCCCATTCCTGTAGAAGGTTGTACCTACCTGCTGGGCATAGCCTCTGAACATGGGATTGACCAGCTTGATGCCATGAGATAGACTTGTAGGGACCACATAACTGAGCCTACCATGTGACAAGAATCCAGTGTTACTATTGCATTTAAAAAAGTAAAACAAAACAACACACTAGGTGATGCCATATGCAAAAGAGCAATGACTGGCAAATCAGTCACAGCACGAGACCTGCTCACATCCCAGCATGCCTTGTTTCAGACTGAACAACTTTTCACACTGTTTTTACCCCACTGTTCAGCACATAACCTTTATTCAGCAAACACTTCTCTGTAGTTCGGCATTTGCCTGGCGAAGCTACCATAGCTACTTCCATTACAGGTGTCCTCAGTATATCATTGAAACAGTATAATGGCAGCATGCTCAGTGGCCACATAACAGCAAAAATCTAATTTTAGATGGGACAAAATAAAGAACTGAGTTGGTGAAAATAAGAATTACAAACTATCCTTCCTGTGGGTATTTTTAAAAATGTGCAATGGTACAGAAAAAGTGAAAGCAACGCTTTCTGTTGGTCTATGATGTGTAAAGTTTTCACATAAATATACCATTAACTTTATGTCTGCAAAATATATCTCCATTATGTCACTGTAGGTGTGCACTGCGCTTGGTGTCGTTGGACACTGACATAACCACTACAGCATCACTCACTCTCTGTTTATTACTGGTCGATCTTTACTGTAAAGCACTCTCCTACACTAAGTCAGGGAGTCACCTGACACTTCCTTAGGAAACAGAAATGCACTACAGTACCGTTTCTTGTGCCAGAGCTCAACAATGAGTTTTTGGTAGCTTTTACACAGGGCAGGTTTCTTGTCGGTCCGGACCAGCCCACCGCAGTCCAAGAAAAACTGGGTCAGCGGGGGACTTTTTTTTTGGGGAGGGGGGGGGTATAAATACCTCGTGGTTAGGACAGATCAGTGAAAACTCTCTTTCACAACAATAATTATTGTAGTTCACCATGCTGGCAAAGTGCAGTTAACTCACCAGTTAGACAAAGCCTGAAGAGCTGCATTCATGTAGCACGAGTTCCCGATGTTCTTCATGCCAGTGAGCCCTTCGGGAGAAGAACGGCTATTTTCATTCACAGCTGTGTACGTTTTCAGGCCACAAAACCTCTATGAAGAATATTGCCATTATACACGTTAACACGTCACATGGACAGTAGACAGGTAGACCTGAATGAAGCGTAAATTTCATGGTACACCTTCTAATGGGCCAAGAAGACTACCTCGATTTTACTCAAAAAGTGAAAGGGGCTCAGATCTGCAACTTGCTGAAATCCTATACCGCATCTGCATCAACTTAGTCACGTGAGGAAAAGAAAAATGCATACAAGCTTATCTTACACAAACAGGGCCAGATTCAAATCTACAGCTTTTTGAAACCCCATTGTGTCATCTTAGTTGCTTGAAAAATATGTTTTTTGAGTGTTCATACAAACTCATAATTTAACATTTCTGAATTACTGAACTTTAATGAGGAAAATGACTGGGCCAGCCCCATTCTCAGTAGATGTGGTTACATGGATATTTCTTCTTCAATCAGACTGACATCGTTCTGATTAAAAATTCCAATTTAAATGTTTACATGGACGCTAATTTGATAAAATGCGTGTTTACGTCTTCAAAGCATTTAATGACAATAAAACTTTTGTGACATATACAAAATGGTTCCACCCGTTGTAACGTACATGCCGGAAATACTATGCCGAAAGAGTTCAGCAAAATTATTGAAAATACCATTCAGTAATTTTAAATTCTTTTCAAATTTCCAACAAATCAGTAGTATCTGCCACAGACCAGTTCTGCTTTGTTGCCGCCATGTTTTTGTCACCCCACGTGGAACAAGCATGTGCAGAAAGAATATATTTACTCCAACAAGAGTTAAAGGATCGGATCAAGTGTTTACATAGGTCATATTTTCCAAACAAATGGATTAGTAAAGGGTTACACCACCCCTCTTATTGTGATCAAAAATTCATTTGGATTGTGCAGAATTGGGCCAGTCTGTACTGATTGAGGCAAATACACAACGCATTTTTATTCCGAATGAGCCATTACTCTAATTAAAAGTGGACTATCAGGGTCTATGTAAACGCAGCCATTGATGAGACACACGTTCACGTCTCTTGCCTGCCCATTTAGCAGCATCCCGGGAATGAGATTACGTTACCTCGCGGTTTCAACTCATCTTCCTCCGATTCAGATTCCTCCTCATCCGCCACGGCTATTGGAACTGCCTTCAGCGGATGACACCCTGGCTGGGTCACCGACTCCTGGGAAATTGAACAGAAAAAAAAATAAATAAATAATTCAACCAAGTCCAGCAGTCACTGAAAGAGCGGCACCAACTGTGATCACAGCATTCCACCTATGGTGTCATCTACAAAACAAAGGCAATATCAAATGCACACTGCGTCTCAAAACGTAATCTTCTGGGACAACATGCTAAACACTGCACTTGGTTGAGGGGGTGTGAGGTGGTGGGAGGTGGTGGGAGGGGGCACCAATGCTCAGCACTGGCTTGTAGGATCGTGTTGGTGCAAAGCTAAATGAGAACGTACCTGTTCCAGGGTCTTGCAGTGGTGGTTGGCGGATGCAGGTAAAGTAGGCCTATGGTCCAGAAATACCTCCCTCTCACAGACATAGCACCAGATCCTGAAGGTGGTCAGGTTCACTGTCAGGTCGTGCTTCTTAGCCTGAAGGAGCAAACAGACATGAACAAGAGTACAGGTTCAAGGAAACATTACACATGTAAATAAGTCGGCAGAACTTGTTTTATTGTCTTGACGTCCATCTTTACTCGTACCAACAGACGTTTAAAAAAATAATAATAAATTAAATTATACAATTTGAAGTAAAAGTAAAAACACATAACACACTGAGAAATTAGCACAATTACCTGTGCATGTAAAGTGCTATGATCCGAGTATGATTCTCCACAGCCAACATAAGGGCAGTCCTTCTAAACATGAAAAAAGTGACACTGATAAATTCTCACATTGTACACAATATCACGCTCATAACCTTGACATGTTTGTCTACACTGTAAAGACTGATTTGAAAATAACTCTGACAATATGTTTATAGTAATAAGCATTTAATAAGCACTACGTAATGTGTATTCTCATTTTGTGATCTCTACACTACAACACTTCAAAGCACTCATCTGTCACTGCTTTTTATTACTTTAAGAAAAGCATCACCTTTCATGCCAATCTAGAGAAACTCCGCAGTTTTTGCTCACCTGCAGACATGCCCATAGGTTTGGGCCTCCAGCTCCACAAGACTGGCATGTGCCCTTCAGCGCCAGGGACAGACACAGACAAGAAATGAGAGCAGAATTCCTGACAGTCCCTCTAGCACAACACTAATAACCTCACTACTGTAGCTTTGCTCATAAACACCTACACATTGCTATTTATCCCCACCATATTCTCTACCCTTATATATTGTACATAACTGCTCACTAAACTTACTTATACATAATCTATATATAACTATTTCACCTCTGTACATATAGCACAAATTTAATTAACAAATGTAAATGAACTATTCCCACCTTTGCACTACCCTTATCTGTACATAATTTGCTCTTAACTGTACATATTGCATATACTGTATATATTGCACTTGCTGCTCTTTGCACTTCTGAATAGATGCTAAACTGCATTTCGTTACCCTGTATCTATACATGTGTAATGACAATAAAGTTGAATCTAATCTAATCTAACATGCAACGACACAATAGAGCACTGGGAACCTCTCCCATGCAATTTCATTTAAAACTAACAAGCAACTGCAGTATTACTTAAAATTCTCACATCTAAATATGGTTCATTTGTGTCATATTGCATTTTGATCAAACGAGGGTCAGAACAATGACAAATTTATGCACATGAAGATAAAAAGGTCTAGAAGATTCAAACCAAATAAATTACAAGGGAAGTGGCACTTTGACACCAAATTTATAGTGTCAGTCAACACATGCATCCTATTTTCTATTTCAACTCTTGAGCTGAAAACTTTCTTTGGACTAATAATACATAAAACCATTACTACAATTCACGGTAAATAAGCCAGTAAACTGTTTGCTTTTGTTGCACCACTGTGTAACATCAATAAAGCACAGTCCAACACAACTGGTCATGGTAAAAACTAAAGGTTTCAAATGTCTATAAAACGTTTTTTGCAGTGTATTGCAACACAGCAGTCAGAAGGCAGTGAACCGGGACTGTATACCCTCATTTCTGCAGCACACAGCATTTCAACACACTGTGGGCACCCAGCACACTCACTTTGGATTTCTGTAAAAGCTCCTCCTTAGTAACTTCGCCTATTGAATCCAGGTGCGGGCAGACGTCCCCGTGGCTCGTCATGTTGTCTCGATTTTACCTGTACATTAAATTTAAACAAACCTTTTATATAACGCGCAACGTACGCGCGCTTAAAAAAACGTGGTTCAAAGTGTCATTACCCCATAAGTTTTATTTGAGAGAAAACATAATTTCAGACAATAATACAAGAATTAGTAACTACCATTTGACAAAGCCCACGCAACAGTGGACATCGGCACAGAAAAATATTGCGAACATCTTTACGCAGTTCTGTCATCTTGATCGCCGATATGGAGCCTTAGTGCTGTTTCACTCAAATACCGTTAACAATACAAGACACGCATTTTACTTCAGTAAAAGTGTGCAAAACGTATCCACACCATTCTGTTCCAATTCCCCGTTGTTTTCAAATGATTAATCAGAAACGCCGCTCAGAAGATCATTGTAACACAGCCAGAATGTGACAGCATCACCGCCTACCCTATATTATAGTACTAAATCACCCAATACATAAACAATGTGTCCTATCTAACGTCTTATTCATAAATAACTTGGTGTCACATAGATATTATTGTAGTTAGACAGATAAAACTATCTCTTCACTACTGCTGCAGTCAAACATAGCCACATGAAAATGTACGCAATGTCAGTTATAAAATGTGTTGGCTGATCAATTGTAGCTATTCACTGTTTCCTAGCTCCCATCGAAGGTGATAATCGTGTTTTGCAGATAAACAGGCCCCGGTTTTCTACTTCCAGATAGCTATGTGACCGCAGTCACACAAAAAAAAGAACAGCCATGCCATTGCACGCACATTTGCACAGCACAAATGCACATTGCACAAACGGCATTTACCTGCACAAGGAAAAGCGAGAAGGATGTCCGGAGATGCTCATTTTGATATGAAACCAGAAGGCAAAGCAGAAAGAAAGCAGCTGATGCCGTGCAGATATCCCAGTCCTATTACCTAGACCATGGTTTGCGTCAGCTTTGTTGCGCTTCTCGTCACTGAAAAGGCGAGGTGGGTAAGCGGGACCTCGCTGCGTTCACAGGCAGCGAGAGAGGGAGGTACTGGGCCGACACGTTTAATATACTGGCAGAGTAATTCTGTTGTATATACTTCTGAAATACGACATATGCCTAAAGCAGAAATATGTTCCTAATATATCAGTTTATAGATGTTGACAGTTTAAAATGTAATGTTAGTTGTCTTTTACAGAGACATTTAAATACCTTACTGGGAGACGCTCTAGACTGGAAAGGGTAATGATTAAACAGATTTAAACAATACCATTATTTTAAGTAAAACAATAACAAAAACAACGCTCTTGCCTAATTCGAGAACACAATTTTATTGCTTTTTTTTTAACCTTTATTAATATTTGTCATGTATACAAATCTACAAAGTTATAAACATTTACATAGAACATGACACTTAAAAATAGAAACAATTTTATTGCATCCAGCGTAAGGATTTTTGCAGAACGTCACTTCCGCCTTAGCCGTCCTCAGGGAGAGCACGTGTCTGTGTTTATTTCCGGTGAGCTGGGTGAGGAAACGCAGCTGGATGTTAATTGCATTGTGCAGCATTTTCTGAATCGTTAAACTTTGGACACACTGAAATTTGCAGGCCATTATGCCATCCGGAAAAAATTTCAGGAGAAAGAAAGCTGACTCTGATGACGAGGAAGATGAGGAGGTGGCCACTGAAGTCAGGTAAGCATCTTAACTGAAGGCCGATTTCAAAGGTTTTTTGCGCGGAATTAAAATACATCAGATGGAGAAAGTCTGGAGTAGCTACACAGGTGAACTATAATTGTTGGAATTTTATTAGCAGAAGAACTTAAGTTTCAGTTAAATGTACTATAAATACACGTAACCTCTGTAATTTTAAAAAAAGCAACACGCATTTTTGTTATTGTCGAGGCTGTAATAACTGGGGCCGTTTGGTTAGTTTTGTGTCTTTCTACATTCTCTTGCATGTTCTTCTATGTATTATATATTCTGTTTCACACAGATCTAAACTGGAAGAGGTTAAAGAAATTCAGAATTTGCGAAAGAGACAGAGTGGTGTGAGGTAATGTTGATGTTAACACCGAGCAAATATCAAGCTTCTGTGCAAGATATATTATTATATACTGTTAAAATAAACATTTATTTCTGACATTAGGCACGTGTTCATTTATGCAGTGGTAAAATGTAACGACATAATAGTTTATTTATGGTTTATTTTACTCAATACATTAATAATACATTAATCTTTTTTTATTTGTTTTCCACAGTGTTATATCACTCCTAGTCGGTGAAAAACTGCCACTGGAAGCTGAAATTGAGGTATGCACTGCATTTGCTGTCTGTAACTTGATAAAACAAAAGATAATTGAATGTCTGATTCAAAAAATAAAGCAAATGTATCCCATCATATACAGATTATAACTAAGCATCAGTTGTTAATTTTAAGTCTGTAGGATACAGCATTTGTATGTTTTTTTTTTTTCGCTTTCTGGGAAAATTTACTGATCTGTCTTGAGCTTCACTCTGTGCCGTTTGACGTCAGGAAACCTGTAATGTAGAGAACATTAGAAAGGTACAACAGGAAGAATTTGACTGGACTCATTCAGCTTCTTTGACCAGACAGGAGTGTTAATTTGAGTATTTTGTTGCATTGATTATATAAGACTTGCCACTATTTTGTTCACTTTTTGAATTCTTAATTTTTAGAATACAATTTTCTTGCAGTGCTAAATATACATTTTATATACATACATCTGCATGAATATTTGGCCAATGATTTTATATATATGTGTGTGTGTGTG
>JABJVR010000573.1:43307-58378 GCA_025773905.1 Chitala chitala | reverse complement strand
TATATATATATATATATATAATTTTTTTTTTTTTCTTTTGCTTTGTCAGTGTGGGCCAGGACAACTTTTTCTTCATAACAGCAGGGAGTGCTAGAGAACTGTTTTCTGTTTTACCCTAACAGTGTGATAGAGGGTGATTCTCAACCTTTTTTTTTTTTTTTTTTAAATCTAAGGACCCCCAAGTGTCAAAGAAAATATTTTTGGGGTCCCCTCCACAACTAATTGTTTTGTTACACAGGTTATGGTATTTGATATTGCTTCTTGTATGCATGCATTCTGCAATTATGAAAAACGTGCCTATGTTTATTAATATGAATTTATTTTTGTTTGGTTATGCTGCAAAACTGTGTAATTTCTTTGGAACATGACTCAAAGGCTCAATAATAATAATAATAATAATAATGCTGAAAATACTCACACAACATTTAGTGCTCTGTTCACTGGTTATTTCCTACACAACCGATGTGAACTGCTCTGATAACAAACCCAAAAGTCCTCGCCTGTCTCTTCCACACACGAGCGTGTGAGACGGGTGACATTTTTCATGTCTGTTCAGTCATCTAATACTTGAAGGGCAAAGTCACCGCTGCAAAGCCGCCTCGCAGAATGAACATTTACGTCTTCTGACATTGATGAGATGCGTCGTTTGACAGTATTTGACAGTGGTATTCTTGCTAATTGTTTGGAGTTCTCCACAAATAAATCTCTCAGTTTCGGTTATGGAATGCAAAAAGATTTTGCAATACTGTATTATGAGGTTTTTTTTTTTGCTTAGCCATTTTTGAGATAAAATGAATGGTGTTTTCAAATTTCTAATCCGCCTTAGCCGTTTTATTTATCCCATCTTGCGTACTAATCGGTTCCTTTGCTTATTGCTCAGTAAATGACCTGGGTTTGTCTTTGTATGTGTCATGTTGTGTCTGTAAATATCTGATTAACTTGGGAGGCTTCATACACTCATTAGGTTGCTGCAAATCTTTCATTTTGGAATATAAATATAATTTAACCATGCTCATATTTTGTTGCTCTAACACAGACCAAGCAGCCACTGGAGGTATGAAGTGGCTGCACGTTTCATTCTGCCAGATTCTGCTTTTTGTTCAACGTTGACATTATTGACATTTTTGCATAATTATTGTGTCAATCCAGAAATTATCAACTATATTTATTAATTTGTAATAAAAATTGAAAAAGCCTGACAAAGGCTTACTGTTGTTTGTATTTATTTATTTATTTTATTTTATTTTTTTTTACAGTTTTGGTGCATTCAACTCCATTTCTTCTCAATAATCACTTAAATCACTGCTCCTGATTAAGCATTCTTTTTCATTGGCACCTGTTTCTGCTTTTCATTAATTGTTACAGTTTGAATATAATTAACGATTACAGGTTTGAATTTAAACAATGCTGAATTATCCAGACATTTTCCGCTCTGATTCTGCAATTGGAGTGACATTATACTGTAGTGTTTATATTTTATTTTTTGTTAGAGATCTTAAAGTACAAAGAGTTTCACTTTTAACTCTCTTCCTTGTTACTTATTTTCAATCAATAAAGATGGCTAAGCACAGAAAGATGCAAATGATCAGGAATAATAAAGAGAAGCAATGATGTAATTGATATTTAATTAAGATAGTTGTCTGCCTTGGTTGGAAGAGAGGCCTGCTCCTGCTCCAGTACTTCTAACAGAGTGCTTTGGGTTTTTTTTAATTTATTTTTTTTAATTGCTGGCTGTGGGAGCTTCGTTTCCTGGGTCCTGTAGTACTGAAGCATTTCACTTAGTAACTGAAGCCTTGGAACTTTTCCAATCTGGAATGGACCTAGTTCTCTGTTTTGGTGGACATACTAAACCCTTGTCCCTTTCCAGTTGATATAAGGCTGCTGTTGATATGCTCGCAAAATCGGCTACTACAGAACGAACCTGTTTTTCTTACAACTGTAGTTTGAGCTTTAGGAACACTGTAGTTTATTCAATGCTTTTCAAATAAATTGCACAGCCCCCTCGGTCTCTACTAAGGCCCCCTAGTGGGCTATGCCACCCCCCCCATATCCCCTCCCCTCCCCTCCCCGATTGAGAGCCACTATGGTAGAGGATTGCAGACCTGCTTTAGTATTGCTATATGCAAGAAAAGTTAATTGAATGAAATTGGGTTGCTGAGTGGGGCCCAGAGTCTGCCCAGCTGGAGTGCATATCTCCAGAATGCCTACATTTTTAAAAGCATTGTAATTAGCATTACAATAGCATTTCTATTCTGAAAGCCAGTTTCCTGTTTTACCCTGTTTCTGGGTTTTGAATGCTAGAGCTTTTTGTTAAACTGTCAGTATGATTTATAGTATGATTAAATATGTTTTGTGAAGGCTATTTGAACCCATGTTATGATCTAATGTTTTCTGAATGCAGTCACTTAAAACTAAGCCATTAATTTTTATATATATATTATTTGGAAGCCCCATAGTTCATCCATTTCTGCTGTGTAATTTTTATTTTATTCTTGAACTTTCTGGGAATTTTTTTTTTTTTTTTTTTTTTTTTGGTGCGTTATTGAGAGTGGGCCACTCACTAGTGTAGCAATTCTGTCAATACCCAACAGTAATGCATTTTCCAAATGCAATGAAGTCTGCAGTTCACATACTCCAGCAAGGTCAGGCAGGGCAAGCTGCAGGTGGGGTGAAGGCAGCAATCATGCCCCCCCCCCCTTGTCATTTGACTCTTTTTCTTCAAGCTGCTTCATTTAATCAGTGCTCTGAAGAGTGGTGAGTGGTACAGTGCACCATGGGTAATTTAAATTTATTTATTACTAGAAACCAGAAGCATTTCAAACAGGGACATTAGATGGAACCTTGAAAAATATTGTAGTTTGGATTTTACTAATCTCCTTGTTGGAATTAATGAAAGCCACATGTAAGTTCTGAATAATGTTCCAGTAAGTTTGCATCTGTCTGAATGATCCTTCAAGGATGATCAGCTAATGTACTTAGATTGTGAAAGAATTTAAAGTAAATATTGTTCAGCAGTTTACCAAAAATCTGCTATTTTTCTTTTGTAAGTCCGAATTGCTTTGCTGTTCTAATTCATTCGGCACATATGGTGCTGTTCTTTTAGAGTTACTCTATGGTCTTTTGCTTCGTTATACAACTCAGCTAAAAGGGAGTGTCTAGAAGTGGACTCCATGAATTAATAAGGAGGATGTGTTGTTGAGGGCTGGATGTAAATGAGACATTTCTCTCGGCTGGAATGCTGCTTCGCGCTGCATAGTGTGAAGGAACATGGAGAGCAGATGAACCAAGTGTGCAGTTCATTTTTCAAACACAATGGCTTCTGCCTGGCTCAGAGCATGGCTTTATTTCTTTGCTTTAGGCAGTGTTTTGGAGATGTAACCAGAGAAGCACTTTTTGTAATTTCTGTACACCAGCAGAACAGCTATTGTTTTCTGATGTAAACAGTTAATTTAGACATAGGCATTGAACACTCACCTCACTGTGCCTCATCTAGAGTAATGATTTTGCTAGCTGCTTCTCTGAGTTCACTCACTGTTCATCATCTTCATTTTCAGTGAGCTCCTCTTTGATTTCAGTTCTGCATCTATTGTGGAAACAAAAAAAAATGGCTTAAGGACATATTGAATTTGAGAATTTCACAAGCCTTGCATGTATTATTCATTCCAGTCTGACAGTCATCAAACAACTAAAAATATGTCTGATGTCACCAATGTCATTGATATGCTTTGCTACAGCTGTTCCTTCACAAGGCCTACTAAGCATAGAGGTGGTCCTCCTAATGCAAAGTAAAAGCACCCAGGCACAAGAAACGTAGGAGATCAAAGACAAGTTCCAATGAAATGAGGGCCAAGTGGGCACGTTTGCATAAAAGGTGGGAAGAGGGTGAGAAGCCATAGGGGTTTGTTAAGTCACGAGGGGCTCTAATGATGTCTGCTTGGTCAGATCACTACATGTCTACCATCTTGTCTGTGTTTATTCAGTGGGTTTCTGAACTTTTGCAAAACCTGAGATAGATATATATATATATTAGTAATAATGACATGATTTTATTTATAGTTTATACCATTTATTTCTTTTTCTTTTTTTTTCTTGAATCCTTTGTATATACTGTAGCTGAACTTTTTCTGTGAATTTATTGTTTTGCTAGTACTATGGGGTTCTTGCTGTTGAAATGACTACTAGTGACTAGATTCCTTCCAGCCACTAGGAGGCAGTATGTTCCAAGCTGGACTCCCTCAAACCCTTAGGCCGTTTTGACAACTTTTAGGCCTCCTTAATTGCTGGTGTGTCCTCGTTTTTTGGAGAAAGAAATCATCTAAAGCTGGCAGACAAGCAGCATTGTAGTCTCAGTGTAAAAAATGTTTTTTCACATTCCTGCTTTCGCTCCCCATTTCTTTGTTGGAATTTGCACTTCGTGTTTCTGGTTTTAACCTGCTGCCTGTCCCTGACCTCCTTTCATTTCATACCTGCTTTGGTTTCTCTGTTTTTATACAGCCCAACCATTATAAGCCTATGTAGTCTCCAGTGTAGTCATCCATATGTAACTGTTGCGAAGCCTTCCCTGTCTGAGCGCATGTCTGGCTTCTCCACCATGGCTTTACATCTGTGGTTCTCCTGGCCATAGTTCTCTGCTTGCCTGTAACTCTGCTCTTGAACTGACAGTATAGAGGTGTCTGTGTGGATGGAAGTGGACTCCAAAGTGCAGGATGTTCTCAATAACACACACACACACACACACACACAAATCTGTGTAGCATCCTCCACAACTGCTATGCCAGATAATTCAGCCTTTTCTTTGTTGTGTACATTAAATGTTTTGGGTGTGAAGTAGAAAAATAATAATTGTATAAAAAAAAAAAATAATATTGTATGTCAGGAGATATATTGATGCAAAAATGTAATTAGCCAGAGCTTGACCACAGTCTGTGGAAATTGACTGCTTTTTAGTGGCTCAGAAAGACATCACTGTAACAGTTTTCTTCTCCAGTGGTTGGCTGTGTACACATAGGCTGGGCCGTTTACACAAAGTCAAACCTTAGACCTTGCTCATGTATTATTGCCCAGCCTCCACTTGTCCAGAGCCGCATACTCAGCTGTATTATTGGGTAATATATATTTTATGGAGTCATTCAGGTCAGGTGTACAATAGCAGGACCCCTTGTGGAAAGTGAAATTGAACTGTCAACTTTCAGTCAACCTTCAAGTGTCTTTAACTATTAAGCTACCTCCAGCCTTTTCATGTTCAAACTTAGAACAGACGCATTGGTTTCTTGGCAACACTTTATCTTGTAATAGCATACTGTATTATTTTACTAAGTGTACTAAGCTAGTTCTTGACCTATGCGTGGTAAAAATTGACAATTACTTTTTTTCTTTTAAGCAATTAGATGCTTTTTCTTATAGATTAAACTTTCACTTTTGGTGTAGTGTTTGTCTCTTGAAATGGCATTCAATGGTTAAAATGAATTTGGAAGTTTTTTTCTTTATACTTAAAGATGTGAATTTAAACAATGGTAAATGGTGCTTTGTATTTCTTGAAAGAAAGCCAAATTTTTTGTAACACTTAATGGGTTGTAGGTGTTGACTGCAGGTCCTGAATAGTGACATATCAGCATAACTTCTGTTAGTAACAGACCTCCAGAAAACACCCTGGAACATGACAAAGCTGTGGCAGTCAGACACTGCCCTCAGTGGTTTTTCCTTGCCCCAAGGAAGATTGCTATTTGTATGTTTTGATAAAGACCAGTTTGCTGTGTTGTGGGTCGTATCTAGTTGGTGCCCTCATAATGTTACAGTGAAGACCTACACATGTTTTTACTCTGTGTAACATCTGGACGTTTTTATTTGTGCATTTGTATAGAGAACTATTCAAGCTGAATAAACAACTTTATCAAAGATAAAATGGCATGGACCCCGTTGGAACTTGTATGGTCATACTTGCCATCTCTTTTGTTTGGTTTAGAATAATTGAGTCTTCTGTAGTTTTCAACCAAATGTACTCCATTAATGCCAAGAAAAAGGTGGGAGTTTGGTTTTGTTTGGAATGTGGAATTTAAAAATTTGTTGTTTAAACTGTACTGAGGTTTTTAATGTGCTAATGGCATGCCTGTACTTGGAGTGCAGATTCAGCACACATTAGCTGGATAAATTCTACTCGTGCCTCACCTCATGCTAAGCAGCTTGTTGGCTGTGGGGAAGATTCCTACGATGAGATTGCTATTGGAGCCTTGAGCGAGATGCTTAACTGAACTGGTCTAGTAAAATCACTATCTGTATAAATGGGTAAATAAATGTAAACTTTATTGGATAAATGTGTAAACTAAGGAATTAAATTGATTCACTATTATTTCTCTTGATGTAAGTCAATTGAAACTGTGTTGAGTTCAGAGGTTGCATTGGCTTGGAGGCTGTGTTGTGAGTAGGCAATCTGTTCGAGACACTGGGGAGACACAATGAGGATTTTGCCAGCATGGTCTGTGGTTCACTGACTGACCAGTGGAGGGCGCTCATGCTTGGAGGAAAATCACTGCTTGGCCTAAAGGAATTGTAGAAGCCTGGAATGCGTCCAGGCAAGCGCCACCGCTTGGGCAACTGTGGAGCTAAGCTCCACCTTGTCCCAGTTCAATGACGCCTCCTACGTGTCCCAGCTGCTGTAATCACACCGCCTGGGACTCCAGTCTGGATGCCACAGCATCATTAGCAGGCCCGCTGTTAGCAGGCAAAGGTGTGAATCTGAGGCTACAGGGCAGGTTCATCCTCATGGTCCTCATGGAAAGTGACAGCCACGTGAGGAGGAGATGGGTGAGCCTTCACCTTGTTCTTCTTCATCCATAGCTGGAGATATAACCATCTTCACCATACCTTTGTTTGCTCCACATATGTTACATTTCAGTGTTCTTCCCAACTGAAGAAGCGGAAATTAGTCGCTCCCCATGTTTTTAGAAACAGCTGAAAGGGCCATTATGTAATGCTTACATCATTTTTGTTGTTTGGATCCATGGAGATCTTTTTCCCCCCAACTGTGGATCTTTTTATTGGAAAAATACAGCATTCATGTTTCCAAAAGAGGAAACATTTGATGATGGTATAATTTATTGAAAGGTCAAGAGTCAAATTGCACTGCTGTGGTTGGAGGTGAAACGTATGAAAATGGTGAGAGCCAATTGGATTTTTTTCTCACAACAGTAATGACCTTAAGGTAGTTACTATACCCTCAACTGTGTGTGTGTGTGTGTGTGTGTGTGTGTGTGTGTGTGTGTGTGTGGAAGGGCGGGTTAATGATAAATGGAGGCAGAATCAGTGAGCCCTGTTGTAGACACAGGGGAAGTGAACGCCAAGCCACCTGAATACTAATATAGCAGATTAGCCAGACGGACCTCCAGGGTTAGGTGGTATCCAAGAGCCTTGGAGTTCTGTGTGGGCACTGCTGGAATTTGAGTGCTCAGTCATCTCTGTCATATTGGAAATATGTTTGCACATACAGACTGATCAGAAGCTCCACTTGATACTGTCTGACATGACCTTGGAGGGAGGCAGGCAAACAAAGAGAATCATATGTAGTTCTTTTTTAAACAACTAAAAGCTGATTTATTGTATATTATTACATTTACTTTACATTAGGCTTTAATTTCTATTGATAGACATCTTATTTATTTTTGTGTAAAATGTTCATTAACAAACACACTTTATGAACAATTTCACAGGACAAAACATATTTAACAAACGCTAACTGATGTGAGTTGGTGTATTTTTTTTGACAAATTTAACATTTTAGTGGGGTTAAACCTAAGTGGTTGTATTATTTTTAGTCATGGCAGCTTTCAGTTGTTTAATCGCCTTTAAGTGGAAAATAATTAGTGGCTGCACCTGTTTATTTAAACATATGCATGGCAGGCCTGACAGGCTGTTTTCAGTAGCACTCTGAGTTGGACTTTCTTTTGTGTATGTATAGGGGATTTTTCCTGAAGAAAAAAAAAAATTTGCATTTAAATAACAACCTGAGGGAGGGCAGTCTTGTTCTGCGCATTGTTTTTTTTTTTTTTTTTTGCACATCCTTAAAATTTCCATGTAAAGTACTTGAGTATGTTTGACAAATAAGCCAATGTGAAATACAAATTGGATTTTTTTTTCAGCATGTACATAACTTTTCTTTATTAAATATTATTTGTACAATAATAAAGGTATTATCCCTTTGTGAAGGTGTGCAGAGTTTCGGCTGGGGTTCTGTTGCTGTGTCACTTTGGTTTTTGTTAATAGTCGTGACGATGACGTGCCTGCTCCGTGCTGCATATTCACTCAGCTGTGTTGTGTTGGAATATGCCAGCTTCAACTGTGGCACTTGAACAAAGACTCTTAGTTACTCTGTCTTTCCTGCACGTTTTTTCCACCATGTCTCTTTAAGCTGCACTGATAAGAATTCTTTAGCGGATAAATGAGTATACATTTCCTGGTTGAGCGTCCCATCCAGTTGGTGGTTATTTAACGTCCGGTGTCTTTTGTGCGTCAGGCTGCTGAATGTATCCTTGTCCCATGGGAAGAATGCCTAGTGTCTTTAACTCCGTCTCAGCACCTCGTAGTGTTGTAATGGCAGTGGCTTGTTAAAGAACAGCCAGGTGAGCATCGTTTGGTTGCCTGTGCGCTGTTTCCTGTTTGCGGTTGGAAGAGTGATGGGTACCTATGTCCACCATCATACGTTTCTGCCTTTGTTATGACCTGTACTGTTCTCTGCTCGTACCCTGCTTGTGAGAGCATCCCTTTCACCACAGTGGTGGTAGTCAGTGCCATGCTGATTAAACACACTTAACCCCCAATTGCACACTTTCAGTCGGTTATTTTTAAAAAGCCTCTGAGTGCTGTGGTTTATGCTCACTAATTGCATTTCCATTTAAAAGAGGGGAAGAGCAAGTTAACACCTCTTATTAACACCGCCCTCAGTGATGAATTACAAAAGGTGTAATTCTGGTCAAGGCTTAGTACACTGTGTTACATCGTCTAAGACAAGGAATTTCTGAAGGACTGACAGACTCTTACTGTTACCGAGGTTGTCGGGGAGTGGATAAAAGCATCTTGTTTGTCACTGAACTGAAACACTTATCATTAATTATAATGGTGCTGTTGCCAAGGAGAGCCCTTCTTTGTCACGGTTTAGATGCGTGATTGTTGTCGAGCTGTGTGAATATTTGTAGCCAGCAAGCAGCTCTCCAGCTGTAATTTTGGTAGTGT
Organism: Chitala chitala; assembly: GCA_025773905.1. NCBI lineage: Eukaryota > Metazoa > Chordata > Actinopteri > Osteoglossiformes > Notopteridae > Chitala > Chitala chitala. The sequence continues at coordinate 49,156 of JABJVR010000573.1, read as the reverse complement.
GCACCCCCCCTTCCACCCTTTTGCAAAGGTACCTATTTTTGTGTCTTGTAGATCACTGCCACGGTGACGTGTTATTATGGTATGGATGAAATGCTGCATTGCCTGCATGTGGGCTGTTTCAGGTGCAGCACACCAGTGATATTCTCTGACAGGCACGTTGCTTTATTTGCTTGGAGTCAATGAGGAAAGACTGGAAGCAGAGATGTTAGTGTTGTAGCTAATAAAAAAATTCCATATGCAAGCTATATGTTTAATTAGAAATATAGGTAAGAAGTGTTTTCTAATCTGCAATTTTCAGAGATAAATTGGTTGTTTTGCTCATGGGTTTATCAAAACAAAATTGCTCTGCAGCTTGTTTTGCACTTAATTAGTTCATAAAGCTACATATTTTTACTGAAGACATACAGGTTACCTGTCTTGTTTAAGGGTCCAGCACTAGGATATCAGTGATTTGAACATGACTGTAGATCCACAGCAGCTCAGCTATGCGTTGTTTTGACAAGCTGCTGTGAGATGTTTGTCCTTCTCGCTTGTTGTGCAGAAGGACCCTTTAACACCATCATCAAAGAGATGATAAGGTTGGATTAGTGCTTCTTTGTAATTCTGATTCTCTGTACATAATGCAGAAGACCAAAATGAGATCATGACAAAAATTATACTTCAGATCACATGTTTTTGAATGTGTAACTGGCTTGTTTTACTTAATCACTTTTTTCTATGTGTGGTCATGGTAATCAGTTAAAGGCGATTTTATTAAAATTGTCGTGATTGCCAGAGAAACCTTTACTTCAGTGCAGTTAAGTGCATGTAATACATCATCACATTATATTTTATGCTAAGAACACAGCAGTGATTGACTTTATGTGGTGTACATAATGGGGGAGAAGTTTTATGTATTGAGTCATATGTTCATGTCATTCAGTATTGAGTCATATGTTCATGTCATTCAGCAGGAAGTCTCTTTGAGGTTGGTGGCTGTGCCACCAACTTCTGAAGTCTGTGTAACTTATAAATTTAACTTGGTGTGACACTCTCAATAGAGAGTGACAGAAAAAATGCAAAGGGTTTCACTAAAGAAAGTAGATGGTACACAGCTGACCTTTAGATAATGCTCTTTTCTTGAGGGGAGAATCCCTGTTGAAAATGTGATGATTCCCGAGGCTTATACGTGAAGTATTTCTTTAGTGTTATGGTTGTGCCCCTCTCCCCATAGTGACTGGCCATGAACAGGAAGTATGAAGGACAGTAGAAGAATAGTAAAACATGTACCATAAATTTTAGTAGCAGATGATGTATATGACAGCCTTGACCGCCAGACCTTCAGCTGTAACGCACCGGGGGTGTTTCTGTAAGCAGGAAAATGAATGAAAAGTGGATGTATTTAGTGCAGGTCCCACAGACGCAAAGGTGTGCTTGACTTTGCCACGAGCATCTGCAGTCATTTTGCTTTTATTTAAAAAATAGAAACAAAACTAATGTCGTAGGCTTATTTAGTTTTTGTTGGTGATTTCAGGCAGTCATGCGATTAGCTGTTTATCCATTTTCATGATCTATTTTCTAAACACTTTTGTAGCATTCTGAAGTCAGTCTAGGAATGCTGACATGTAGGGCAGCTTTCCCAATTTGAAAGCCTACTATGGTTGGGCCTGATAAATACTTGGACAGGATACAAGGTATTTACCTCTTTCAATCTATGTATCTCAGATTGTTGGGTCAGGTAACATATTAAAATGCTAAATGCTTAATACATCACTGAGATAAATGTAAAATAGCCATTGGTACAATTAAACTAATTGCAGGCTCTTTCTGAACTGTTCTTTTCTTTATAGTTATATTTTTCTGAACGTCTGATCCTGTCTGCTGGTGATGATCAGCCTGTAAAAAAATGAACAAACAGACAAATGGCTGCCTCTCTGCTGCTCCATATTACAGTACTAAACTTTGGCACTTTTTTCTGACCTATTCAAAGTGTAGAAACTCAAGGTAACCTTGTTGTCATGGATGCTGCGTTATTTTTATTTCCAGCTTAATTTCCTTTGTTTTAAAACCGTAGGGAGTTGGAAACTGGTGCATGTGTAGTAAACAGGAAGTGACATCCATCCAAAAAATGAACACAGCAGGGCAAGGCCTTAAGTGACACGTGATAGAACCTCATATTTTGGACAGTACGCCAGGTGGCAGCAGTGGCTGACGGTTCAGAAAAAGGTGTGTTCTCACGTGTGTGTCCATGTGCCTACATACACGCGTATATGTGCTCTTTGGAGGGTCACGCACAATGAATGACTGACAATGGCCACGCTCTTCTTCCTCTCTCCACCTTCAGCAGTCCAGTCCCTGACCAGCCTGAACGACCAGATCGCCCACTTCATGGTAAACAGGCCTCAGGCCCTGGACCATGAGGACCACACCTTCCTGCCTAGTGAGAAGGACACACTGAAGAAGTCGATGACCCTAATGAGGCACCTGCTTGTGGATGCCCAGGTAAAGCCCGTAGTGTGTTGTGTGTGCATATTGATGTTGTGTTGCACGACCATTTCTTATACTGGGAAAATCAGCTAAAACACAAGCAGGAGCTGTTTTCATTATTTTATTACTTTCAGCAGAGACAGCTCTCTGATGAAATACCCAGACATTTTGCTGAAACATTATTTTGAAGCCCACTGCTTTCACTTGGGACTGAGAATTGTGAATTCTGTATAAACCAAAGGAAAGAGCATGGTCAGGTGTGTCCTTGAAGCACCTACAGCTGACATTCTGCTCCACCTGCTTGGTTTGGGTTCTGGTGCCTCTGTGTTTCCCTTTGTGAGAACCCCTCCATCACCTCAGTTTGGTTACGTAGCGTTTCATTGCTCTTTCTCCTTTTTAAACATGGCACATTTAGTTTTGTTCAGGTGAATTCCATGGACACACAACCCATTTTGAACATTCAAATTAAGAGTTTATGGTTGCAGAAATTGCACCAAATGCCTGTTTTCCTGGGCTGTGTGTTGTGGTTGGTAGGTCATGGTTTTGCACAGCTCCTAGACACCTTCATTCCCTTCCCTCCTTACAGTCCACTGAAGTTTTTCAGGTTTTCTGTAAAAATGGAAGACTACAAATGGTTAGCATCAGCTGGGCCATAAATATGTCAATAGAGGAAAGTGGATTTGAGAAACAGACCAGAGGCAATTTACATACATTGTGTTGTTTTGATGACTGGTTACTGATGAATGATATAGCCCATGCATTTTTCTTGTCAAAACTGTCATTTTACATAAAATTAAGATGCTGCTCTAGATTCAATGTGTACTGAACAGCATTGAGGAAAGTCCTGTTAATCACTTTTCAGTTTGCGAAGAATGCCTTTCACTACTGTTCAAAGCAGTGGTACGTTTAGCAGCCGTCATGCTTAATTCAGCACTCTTCTCAGGAATACAAATGCATGATCCTCTTTTGAAGTGTTTTAGACATGTGCCACTTGACATCATGCACCACTGCGTGTCACGCCATGTGTCGCCCAGGCATCCATGGAGTCTACTTACTGGAATTCACCAGTAGAAAAGGAAGGTCTCCACCTTGTCCCTGCAGTTTGGGACAATGACACATTTTAGCCTAATCATGCTTAAGACTTCTGAGCGGTTCAGAGACTCAGTAAGTGCATTTCTTCTATTTCTCAAACAGTGCGCCACATGCAAAATCTGCAAATGCAAATAATCGATTAGTCGACTTTCACCTGTTGCTTACATATTCAGTGCTGCCTGTTAATTATTTTCAGGAAACACTGGTGAAGTGGTTGAAAAGTGCAGACTTCATGCTAGTGCACTCAAAACAAGTGTATAGCACACTAGGTCTAAAAAAAACCCAACAGATTCCTTTGGCTCCATTCAGTTCCTTAATGGTGCTGTCAGGCCCAGGTGGTGTGGAAAGTAAAGAACAGCTACTGCGCTTTTTATGTCATTTCTGTGTGTCGCTTCCTTATTGCCTCAGAGATGCGGCCTTTCTGTGGCAGCAGAGATGAACCGACGGCAATTGGCGAAGCACCCGCGTTTCAGCAGTGAACGTACCACCGCTGCGTTTGCACAAATCGGTGTGGCAAACCACAGTAGAGCTCGTCAAGTCCCTCCAGTGAAACAGAACGGACACATTGACTTGCTTTTAAATGTCAACATTTGAATAATTGAATGTCTCCACATTCAAAGGCACAGATAAATAATTAAATGATCCTGAGATCTCAGACGATCTCGATTTGAAATGAATTCTCCAAAATCTTTAGCCTGGGGGCATCTTCATGGCGCTGGGAGCCGATCTAGTGTATTTATCAAGTGATAGGGATAGTCGCTAAATTAAAAGGACAAAGACAATGGCTTTCTTTACCTAGTATGGCACTGGCGTACATGTTGTTGGCTCAGAACCAAGGGGGTGGGACGTCCTTCTCCGCATGTTTAGTCAAGGTGCTTTTTCTTGTCAGGGTCAAATCACTGCTTCATGCAGACATGCTGTAAATGAGATGTGATGCTGGATGTACTTGCACAATACCCTTGGGGTGAATGAACAGAAAGATCTGACATTACGGCTTTGTGACCTTTGTTGAAAGGTACCTCCTGTACATAACAATCTCATCCCTTCATCTGGAGAAGCTGCATGCCTGTAAAAAAAAAAGATTGTAAATGAATAAAGGGTTTTTTTTTTTTTTAAAACCCATGAACAGGAACGAAAACTGTCTCTGCTTGCTGTCTGCCTTTTGTTAGATAGTTAAGGTCTTCCCACTGTCACTGGCTGTCTTTATATGGCACCTCCTGGTATGTGACAAATGCCCTGTAGACATAGAGCCCAAACGGTTCAAAATGCCACGTAATAGATTTACGTGATGGATAAAGTGTCCTCGCCCCGGCTCCCTGAGGGGATTGAGGCTGAATTGTAATGCCATTGATTAGAATGAAAATCATTTAGTTGAAGGCCATTTGCCTCACCGTTACCATGTGTGACAGCACGCCAACTGAGGCGGAACATGCGGAAACATCACGAGCTCTGTGTCTCCAGCAGAGAGGCTTTTATGTTGAGCTACAGAGGCGGCGAATTTGGGAGGGCTCCCATGAGACTCTCATTATTTGTTGGGCTGAGATACAGTGATTAAAGCAGTGTCATTGTTGTGAAGAGTAAGAGAAGAGTGACCATCCTGATGATTGGGGCTATTTATTGTCTTGCAGCTGGTTTTTACATTGTTTGACAAAAAACCTTGGTTGATGAGTAATATGAAAAAGTTGGTTTGATGCTATAAATCGAGTGGATTATATTATCCATTTTATATGACTTTGGGTCAGTGTTGCATGAAGATTTTGAGTTTGAACGTGGGGAAACATGATCAGAATTGTCTAAGATGTTGTTGGGATGATCAACAGATGTTACTGTAGGTGACAGACAGCCATGGTCCTCATGATTGTAATTGCAGACCTGAGATAATCATAGGATTGTGAGAAGACTGAAAGCATAAATCAGAATCCATTTTCTTTTCCCCCCACATGTTTTTAACAGTAATACTTTATTATAATAATTTTATGTTTTTCAATCAGTCTGTGATGGGAGTGGGACAAACATCTCCTTGTGCCAAGTAAATCCTTCTTTCCAGGGTTCTTATACCATACTGCCTGCCTTGTGTCTAATAACTTTCCATGCCAGCTGTGCTAGTGTGAAACGCAATATTAGGTATTTGTTGTAAGCAGAGCATGGCTCAATGGACCAATGAACATGGCTGTGAGAATACAGACATGGAGTTTATAGCTCTGTAAACATGGCTGTGAGAATACAGACATGGAGTTTATAGCTCTGTGAACATGGCTGTGAGAATACAGACAGGGAGTTTATAGCTCTGT
>JABJVR010000573.1:0-43207 GCA_025773905.1 Chitala chitala | reverse complement strand
TGTGAGAATACAGACATGGAGTTTATAGCTCTGTGAACATGGCTGTGAGAATACAGACAGGGAGTTTATAGCTCTGTAAACATGGCTGTGAGAATACAGACAGGGAGTTTATAGCTCTGTGAACATGGATCACGATATCATGTTGGCTGCTCTATGTGGACATGACAATATGAGTGGGATGAACGGCTTCAGTGGCTAATCAAATGTCCTAAGGCTGGTAGCCACCAGTGACCGACCCTTTTTCATGGTGTAAAATGCATGCTACTGTGGACCAGCAGGCAGAATTGGGGCTAAAGACTTGAACATTGATCTTTGTCTGTTCAACGTTCAGGCAGCATAGCTCTTATGTATTTAAGGTGAATTTTAAAAAATTATGAATGTTGTCACTCTGTTTGGCTAAAAACAGATGGTAAGTAAAGTTTGAAAGTTGGAAGTTCCATGTATTAGGATGGATTAAAGGAAGTATCTAGAGGGGGGGTCTGTTTAGCCTCATTAATTTGAGGGCTGTGCAGACTGTTGTCTGCTGCTGTGGACACAGAGCTTGCAGTGGTTGGTTAGTCCTGGACCTGCTGTTTCCCTCTCCTGAGCTGGATTTTCTGTGCTTCAGTACTAAACCCTCCCTATGTTTGCGTGCTCAGTTTTCAACAAACTTCTGTAGATAGTTATAAGCTCGTGTCAAGAAGTAAAAAAAAAAAAAAAAAAGGCTATTAAATTAGGAAATGAGCCATTCTGAAGCCTGCGGTAGCCTTGAGCTTAAGGGCCATTTAGCCGTCTGTGCCTTTGCCTCCCATCTGTTTCACATACTTACGGAAGCGGCGGAAAAGTGTGAACGTCGGGCACCTTCTGGGGCCCCGTCTGCCTTCAGGATAGGATTTGGTAGAGGCGTCATTCATTAATGTGGATTAATACACACTTGTTCACTTCATCTAAGACGCACTGATACACACATACACACATGCGCACATACGTGCACACAGAGAGGCACAAGTGCACACACAAATACACGCACACACATGCACACTGTTTTTGCCTCCTGGTCTTCTCTTTTCTTCAACTCATCATGAGTCTGGTGTTGACAAGATAATACTGGTAAAGCTGTAAGTGTCTCCAGCACATTTCGGTTGTGGGTTTTTTTTTTTTGCCACCAATAATGTGAAGAAATTGATAGAGATTTATTTACCTCGTGGAGTTTCATGGGAACAGCTGATGGATGAGAATGAAATTACAAATCAGTGTGTGACTGGGCTCCATGATGTCCAAACACCACGGCAATCATCTGCACTTTTTCTATAGAAGTAATTTTAATCAGTTTTGACCATCGGGGATGCCAAGGGGCTCAGTGGCAATTTGATTTGATTAATGTGTAATATTCCCTGCCTGTCGTTGCCTGTCTCCAAGGTTCTGATCTCCAGTGAACTGCTGTATCAGTGAGTCAAAGCTTTATTAAATGGTGGCATTAGAGACTTAACCTCCGGGACGTCCTTTCAGATCCCAAACAGGCCCACTCAGGATTTAGGGGTGATTGGATGAAAGGGAGTGGAATATTGGATTTTTCACTCCTGAACCTCTGAATTTGAAAGTAGCAGCATTGGTGTGCTGTGATCTGAATTTCTTCACAAGGGGATGGCGGTTTCTTTTCGTTACAATTTTATGTAAAATTATAATTGCCAAAGTGGTGTGTGCCCTAGCTGTTGGTGTCTATATTTATGTGAATTCCTCATGAGATTGTATGGGAGTTTAATTCCTGTGCCTAGCCAGTCCTCTCTGTGCATATATGCAGGCATGTGTGTATGTTCCTGCAGGTATATAATCTATTGTTTTCTATGTATTATGTTATGTCTTTTGTCATGACATTTTATTTGTGCCACCTGTAGTGTATGGAGGTCCATCACATGTTCAACGTTTCCATATGCACAGGAACTAATTTCATAAGATTTTTACAGGTGATACATGAATAATAGGTGGTACATTCACTCATTAATTTGTCTCTTCGGACCTAGGGCCCAAATGACCATGGTTGAGTTGAGATGGGACTTGCTTGTGCATGGATACACAAACAGACACAGAAACACACATGCAGCCACAATTTTGTGAAACTGTGGTGCGTGAAGTAGTTGTAGTTGGAAACCAGTATACAGTAAATGAGGAGGAAAAGCTCATATGGAAGATACATACAAGTACATGCAAGACTGTGTATGTAAAAACATAATGCTACTTACTGAGCCAGCTCAGTGCTCACATCTTGTCAGCAAGAGTTTTATTATGCAAAGAGGTAACACTGAACATAATAAAACATGTAAGCATTAAATAAGCGATTATTATTGGCTCACTTTTTGATTCATTACTCAGATTTGCTTCCTTGTATATCTTGTTGGTCTGCAGAAAAGTCTGTTGTTTTGTCCGCTGTGTTTAAATCTGCTGGCCCAGGTATTTCAGTTAGAATATGCTAGGCTCAACTTCTGCATCGTGCTCTGACACAGTTACTAACTCATCAAAAATTCCACAAGAGCAGTGAATGGAAATTGCCACAAGCATGTATTAAAACAAAGTGCCTTTTTTAGTGTTTCCTCACTGAAGGTTTGCGGAGGGCCCAAAGGGCAGGATCATTGTCTGCTATGTCGCAGGTGACCAGACATCATTGTTTCAGCCTGATGTGGGCTGATAAGCAGAGATGTTCTCCAGTGTGGTCAGGACCAGCGGGGGTGCTCTTACTTTGCCACCACAGGCGAGCTGCTGCTATTTTAGCTCCAGCAAAGGTGGTTTGTGGAAGTGTTCTGCCTCTGCCGTCAGAAAGGTTATATGTTTTAATAAGGGAGCTGGTTTGGTCCATTAAGGAATACTTCAAAAAAACCTAAAGCTAATTGAAATGAACAGCCTTCAAGGATTATATATAAAATGGAATGTAATTTACACAGTCATTCATTTTATAACATCTTTTCATGTTTTCACATAATGTCTGAATCCAAATATTTCTCAATTAATTATCAGAGATGACCTGACAAATAATACGTTTCTTCTATATAGCTCTGTCCACGGTTGCTTCTGTTTTGCTTGTATCTTTTTCCCTAGTCTTAGCAGAGATTCCTGTGGCAATGAGAAAGTGAACTTCTATTTAATAAAACTCACTCTCACTGCAAAATTTCAGCAGGGACCTCTTATCTAGCCAAGAGGGAAAATTTATTTGAGGAGTTCCTACATTTTTCTTCTTGTAAATAATCTTCGGCTATGATCTTGAACTCATTTTTTGTTATTAAAAAGTCAATTTAAATATATTCAATGTGTGAAATGTACCATTGTACAATATAGGGAGAGTTTCAATAGAGTATATCAGCACTTAGTGAGTTGCTGGTCTCTATGTGCTTTGTGGTTCAGGACTATGTGACTTCTCTGCAGCTCACATCAGCACAGGCGGGAGCTTCTCTGCACGAGTACAAGCTTTTTGGCTGTTCGGCCTTAGAGGTGCTTTATTTTGTGAAAATTCCCTCTGCCCTTTCACTGTGCTCTTCCATATTTTTTTTTGTCTGTGGTGCTGGGACATGGATACTTGACTTTGATAAGGGACCAGGTGAAGACAGAGGATGCTTTGAGCTTGGTGAAAGGTGATCTCTGACAGGAATAATGCAGATTTACAACTAAAGCTGATTTATGTCTTCTGTTTAAGAACTTCATCTGATCCGACCCGAGAAGAAACGTACCGGTTTAATCCACTCTTATAACGGTGTTTGGTGCAATTTTTTTGAATTAATTATTGACCAGTCATGCCTTTTGAGCTAAGGGTCTGTAATCAAGTTGATGGTAAGGGCATGGATCATGGGCAGTTTGAATGTCAGCTCTGACATATTTTGTAGTTTTGGAAGCTCTTTACTTAATCTGAAGATTGCAATTTTAACTGGTGACATTTCAGTAAACAAGATGGAGTAAAGATGGGGAAAACAGGAGTTAACCGGTTAGAATACAAAACAGGGGTGACCAGGTGTCCTATTTCGTAAGGTGGTAAAGTTCTTTTTTAGAACATGGCTTCATTCTTCATATTTATATTGCTCTGATATAGGTAAAGTTGCTGTTTGAATCAAACTTTAGTCACCATTCTGGATCGCTTTTTGGATTGTTTTGTAGAAACCATAATCGTACTGTGCTAGAAAATGTGAGCCTGGCTTTGGTGTTAACTCCTGATAAACAGACATCTTTATAAATATGATGTTAATAATCAAATTGCATATAAATCTGAAGTTGGACCTGATTTTCACTCACATGCTGAACTGTATCTTCTCCATTGATTCTTGTTATTTTATAAAGAAAATGCAGGGATTATTTCATCCAATGGGGCAGTTTTAAGGTTGGAGAGTACTCATTGCCATGAGTCTTGACGTGGAATGCAGCGAATGCTTTTATGGGATACTGGAGACAAAGAATTTCGCTCAGTGAATTTTAACATTAAAGCCTGGGGGCTTTTGTTTTTCTTGCTTATCCAAATGATTCATTAGCTCTGTTGGGAAATTCACTTTCAGAGACTGGTCCTCTCACATTAGGTCTTTATGGTTGTCTCTAGTTTTCAAAAGGGCTGCATGTTATATCAGCACTTAATGAGTTCCTGGTAGCCAGTTTTTTCTGAAACTGAATCCAATTCATTTCTTTTATTACTTGTGTGATGCTGTATTTAGAAAAGAAAGGTCATGCTATCTTGTACACTGAGAGAGGCAGGAGATGATGAAAAATGCTGTTGAGTTGAATTTGATCTTGTCATAACTGGCTATTGACCAATAAGGCAGGAATTAGAGGAACTCAGCTGACCAGGGCACCCATGTTCCTAGGCAACAGTTATCTGACAGGCTTGCAGATAACCCAAAGCCTGTTCTTCTACTTTTATCTACAACACTCTCTTCACATTTCCTGTATTGGTGTATTCTCCCAAAGGTGAATATAGCTCAGTCCAGGAGCTGAATAAACACATTTACTTTGGCTGTAAATTGTATACATTCTTGCTTTCTGTGTACACATGTAGCCCATACTATTCCTCTTGTCACGTGTTTATAGTCCTGACTGCATGACAAAGACTGCCTGCATAGTGAGTGTCTGACAGAGTTCAGCGCTAATGTGTGACACTAACAAGGCAGTGCGTGGCTTGGGATTCCCTGGCGATGTGTGCTTGTGACGCTAATGAGGCAACATTCAGCTTGGGATTTGCTGGTAATGTGTGACACTAACGAGGTGATTTTCATTTCGGCTGCCTCCCAGGAAGTGGCTGGAGGAAGCCAACACGTTAATGGCAAATGACGTGGCAGGTCATGGTGAATGCAGCAGAGCGCGACCGTGACCATGCTTGTTTCTAAGGTCCAATCCCAGGCGTTGCCAACAACTCTGGTTGGTGTGGAGGCATGATTACATTCTAAAATGTTTGCAGTTAGACGGAAAGCATGTGTTTCGTGGACCTTATTATTCACATTAATTATTTTCAAGTGCTGAGATGTAGGTCTGTGTGTAGATATGGCTTTTTCAATGAGGCTAGAGATTAGTTACATGATAGCATATGAAGGCTGCATAACATAGAGGCCACAATGAAGGAAGCTTCGCATTTTAGTGACTGCATTTTGTCTTGTGAGCAATGTCCTGGCTTGATGTGGCAGTGGTAATATGTATTAATGAAGGGAAATTAAGCTGAAAGAAAAGTGAAGCTAGTTAGTGCGATCAGAAGATGTGCTGCTAGTTGCGTTTAAGGATGCTGGTCCATCTCTCCCAAATCTGACACGCTGCTGGGCCTTTCAACAGTGTGCCTGAAAAGAACTGACCCAGAGAAAACATATTTGTGTCAATGATTCAAAATTTAAGGTGCTCTAGATTAACAGTTGCTCATAATAAATAACAATAAAATACCAACTACATCCAATATACAGTAAATTTTGTTATGAACCTGATAACAGGGCTGTTCTTTTGTAAGATGCAGTTAGGAGCAGAAATTGCCTGATGAGACTGTAAAATAAACGAGGCAACCAAAGCTCCCTTGGCAAAGAGAATAAAGAGATAAACGAGATTGCATCTCACCACTACTCCCCACATCTCCCACTGTGGAGTGGGATGTTAAATGGAGCTTATTGTTAGCCACGCCTCTGTGTGTTACTGTGGGATTGGCTTGTGCAGGAATCTCCCTTTTGTTCCACCCCCTAGCTCTGTACTTCAATCTTATTGAACAGGATGGCTGTAGGTGTGGCCTAAGCCCTTGTTACAGCATTATTGGGGAAAATAAGGCCATGTTAATGCTTCATTGTTGAGCTCTTTTTTTGGGTGTGCAGTTAAACATGGCTGTCCTTTGCCTCCATGAAGTCTTGGAGCACCAGCTGTGTGTGCATCATGCTGTTTCATTTTCATTTTGTCCACAGTTCCCCTTCTGTCAGTTTCAGTTCAGTCTCAGTATCATACTGGGCTATCATACTTGAAGTTACTAAAAGTCTGCTTCCCTGATGCCACCTCTGCCAAGCTGCCTGTCTTTTTTATGTTAGAACCAGGGAATTCTACTTCACTTAGAGATTCACAAAGTGCTTGTTTTTGTTCCAACTCAGCTTTTAACTGGAAGGCAGCCTGATTAATTATTAGAAGATCATGAGTTCAATTTGCAAATCAGCTGCTGATTGACAGGTAACTAGAAAACTGTAGAGACGATCTTTCAGTGAGCCAAAGCCCCTCCATCCCTGCTCGGTACCCTAGGGATTACCTTCTTACAGGTGGTGGGACCAGCTTTGACCTGAGGAGTGGCACATCTGTCATCTTTGGCAGGAAGGACTGTATTGGTGCCAGGCATAGCCTGTGGGAGTCTGTCACCCCATATGCAAGTGCCAGCTATGGTGACAGAGTGGCTATGGTGAGAAACCCCCAGCAGACAGCTCAAGGCTTGCGCTGGCTAGATATGACACATTTATCACACCCGGCTTGCATTCAGGATGTGCACCTCTATTGGCTGAGCTAATTAGATGTTCTTTTTCAGTACATGTGAATTAATGGTGGAAATTACGAAGTGTGTATTCTCTGATCCACTTAGTGACATTTCAAGTTAATGTGAAAGAGGCTTCTTTTAATTATTAGCCTATTCCTTTATGTAGATTTGCTTGTCTGGGTGAGATGAGTCTATTGCTACCTGGTTTTTCCTCTACTAATTAAACCAAATGTCAGACAAATGGAATCTACCAGACAGAATGGCTTTGCAAGTTCCTTTACCGAGTCATGCTAGGTGATGATACAGTGATACAGTGGGAGGATACGGTCCCTCTTCCTTTGTGTTTCTATGGAAACGGTGGCTTGTGTAACCGGTTAATTCTCCTCTAAATCGAAGGTGCTGTTCTTAGTTTTTGTGGTGAGCTTAATGAAAATGCTGACAGTTATTGTGGTTTTCATTGCTGCAATGGTCCTTTGGGTGTGTTGAAAAGCAGTAGATCCACAATATATAAGGAACTGCACAAAGTGGAAGGATGCAACCATTGGACCCGTGGGTCTGCAGTCTGAGGACAGCTTGGTTTGCCAGCTTCAGAGAATAGGAAGCCACACTCATTTCACTAAGCTTGTCTGGGATGTCTTCAGTATCCAGAGATGCCCTCCTTCTCCTTAACATTCTATCCCAGGTTCACAATTAAGTGTTTGTGAAAACTGATTTTAAAGAAGAATTTAGCCAGCTGTCCCCCCCATTACCCACAGCCAAATATTGCTGTGATAGAAGTGATAATTTGGTCTTTTCTCCTCTGTTTAATTTCCCCCTTGATCATCCATTTGTTTCTCTCTTGCTCTCTCTCTCTCTCTTTATCTCTCTCTAGCTCTGTCTGTCTGCTGAGTATTCCTGCTTGGAGGAGGAATGTTGTCCTTAATGTGCACTGTGACTCCTCTGACTTCCTCAAAGCCAATGTCCTGTGTGGAAATTCAGCCTCCGTTCATAGTGAAAGCCTCAGGAAATAATGCCATGTAACAGCAGAGCTCCAGCAGGTTCTCTGTCCTTTTTGGCCACCCTGAACGTCCTGTATCTGTGCTGTATATCTATGCACTGTTGTATTGCTCCAGCAGAATATTTGTCCTTTCTGGCTATCCTGACCATGCTCCATACCTGTGCTTTGTACCTGTGCACAACTCTTCTACTTCAGCAGGTTGTTTGTCCTTTTTGTTTGACTGTTCTCACTATATGTTGTGCCTTTCCCAGCATCATATGTAACAACCTGTGTTCCAGCCTGTGATACCATTGAGCTGCTGAGGAGGTTAAGGAACCACCTACTTTCCGCCTCTCTCTCTGACCCGGCCACGGCCGGCCATCACCCTAACAGACCCATGGACCTCCTCCATGCTGAAATGCAAGCCTGAGGTGGTTTGTAACAGCTGACGTACTGCACAACCTTGCAAGGATTAAGGTCTCCTTATAGACTCTGAGCTGCTGCTACAGACTTGCCTTTTGAGCGAGGTTTTAAAAACGATCGATAAAACAAACTGAAAACAAACATTTCTTGTCTCAGCAAAAGTTGAATCCGTTTGTATTCTGGTTTGAACTTTTAATGAAAAAATAATTAGTTATTGATTTCTAATCTCTTGCTATGATTCTAGTTGTGTTACTGTTGAATTTTCCCCATAGTGACACAAGTTAATCTGGGGAATGGAAGAGAAACAGGTGGAGAGGAAACATTGTACATTATATGAGATAACACGTTTCGCATTGAAGTGGAGTAAGCGCTGCAGGTGTCACTTATAAACATATGCTCGGTCATGATAGGTATGAAACTGCAGTGTGGAGTAATCTAAGCATGTGGGTGACTACACTGCATCGCTCTTCTGCTGCACCGCTGCATGGCTCTTCCCCTGCATCGCTCCTCCACTGTGTGGCTCCTCCACTGCATCACTTCTCTGCTGCGCAGCTCCTCCTCTGCATTGCCGTGTTGTCTTGCACTGACAGCACGAGTTCTGAATCATTGCAAAGATCGTTACACGTCTCCCTTTCGGTCGATGCTTCAGCCCCGACCACAGCCCTGCAGGGATAATCTCCCTGACAAAAGCTCGAGTTTTGCTGCTCGTCTCTCCCTCCCCTCAGGTGCTGGCTTTGTGTTCCAGATGGGCAGCCTTCAGGTCTGAACACAGCTGGTCACCTGAAGGGTGAACCTGAACACAAAATGGTCCTTGCAGCTTGCATGTGGCGTGATGGCTGTTGGTACACTATG
The DNA here is from genome assembly GCA_025773905.1 of Chitala chitala. Classification (NCBI taxonomy): domain Eukaryota; kingdom Metazoa; phylum Chordata; class Actinopteri; order Osteoglossiformes; family Notopteridae; genus Chitala; species Chitala chitala. The sequence goes on along the minus strand of JABJVR010000573.1, from coordinate 34,031 downwards.
CAACATTCAGCTACTCTGTCACTTGGGCAATTTATAAAAGCCATTTTTTTTTAAAAAACATGCACACAAACATATTCACACAATGAAAACAAATGGCAAGGCTCACTGTAATAATAACCATTAAGATGATCATACTACCCAAAAAACATTGCATGGTGAACTATTTTGGCTTGATCTGTGTTAGCATGCCATCGTGTTATTAGGGGAATTTGCTAGCCAGTTGACTCCAGACTAGAAGGGACATTCATTTTTTTTCTGCTGTGTGTATTGTAGGGTTTTTGTTTCCAAGTTATTTCTTATGCCAGAACTTGCAGTTAAAATCCAGCACTGATAATAAATGTTAAAGCGCTTGTCGCCTTTTGTTTTGGGAAATTGCTATAGAGTGTAAAAAGTGTGTCGCCCTGTACGTGGCTTGACGTGGCCCATGGGTTGTCTCTTCCTTTCTGTCACATGACAGTCATTTCTCTGCTGTGTTTGTGCAGTTCCCTGAAGGCAGGCCCAGCACTGCTTCTACCAGGCCAGCCTCCTTTGCTCTGTTACCGATTACATTCAGATTGAGGTCGAGATAAACCTGAGACCTCAATATAAGAGGTGAAATTAGAGTTTCCTCACGTCTCACACTTTCTTCTGATTAGAAACCCTTATTAATGTAATGCCATTTGATATAATCATGGTAACCAAACCGCATCGTGTACCACTTATTTACTAATGCAATTTCAGTTTAAGAAACCAAAACAGACTGTTTGATTGCTATTCATGGCTATTAATTAGTGTTTGGTTGCAACAGATGTGACCCTGTGTGTGTATGTGTGCATGCGTGTTTGTGTGTGTGTATGCGCGCATGCGCATGCCACTGAATCCTGGTATCACATGCCTAAACCTTCTTACCTTTTCCATGATGCTGACAAATCTGACTACCATAAGGACCAGTCATCAGGACTCTGTATGTATCTTTTCTCCCTGAAGTTATTGGCTATTTCCATTGCTATATATTATAAAATCAGTATGTGCTCCTTGGATTAGAGCACATCCCAGACACAGGGCTCACCATTTAGTTGCTCTCTAATATTAAGTGAATCGCTTCACAGCTTGGTGGCTCAGTGGATAGAACATCAGGCTGGGATGTGCAAGTCTCCCAGTTCAGATCCCAGCCCAGCTGCCAGGCATGTCCTTGAGCAAGACACTCAAATGCTAGCTTGCCTGGTGCCACATGTGGCTGCGCACCGCCCCCCCCCCCCCATGGGGATGGGTTCCATGCTGAGAACCAATATCATTGTAACATATATGTGAAATGTGTAAGTTGCTTTGGATAAAAGCATCTGCTAAACGAATGAATGAACAGACTTCACTGGTTTGTAAACTTAAACGCCCTCTTATCCCAAACTCTTCATTCCCTCTCTCTTTGACCAATGCTGGATGATGCTGAGATATATTCACCCCATTCCTTGCTGCACTGGACTGACCCCTCATGTGTTGGCTGCCCTTTTGCCTGCTCATAGAATGAAATTAATGATTTTTCCAATGAAAATTGTGAAAATGTAGCAATTTTTTAAATTGCTAAATAGTATCAGCTGAACAATGTGTAAAAGTTGAATCGTTGATAAAATGTCAATGAATTTCTGAACCTCGTATTATTTGGTACATACCTGTCTTACTTTGGTGACAGCATGCACTTGGTCTGAACACGTGCTTCAATGGAAGGGTTAGGACTCAAAGAAAGCTCACCCTTTCTACGTAAGAGTTAACACGGCCAGCCACTAGTATGCTTGAATTTGATTAACGACCTGGAAATAGTGCAGAATCTTAAATATTTCTTCAGTTTAAATATAACTTTGTTTAAAATTTTTCAAAATCCTAAAACTTAATTTTCAGGATTAAATAAAAATAAAATCCAAGATTTGGAATGTGGTTTCAGACTTTTGGATTTTGGTTTGCTTTCTGTGATATATTTTCTAAACTGATATTTAGCTACATGTCATTATTAAAAACTAAATGTCTTTTCATCTGGTTTTCTTCATTAAGTGAGTTTCATGAATATTCCAAAGGTCATTCTATAAATATTTTCTTCTCACTGATCTGCAAATTTACAAAAGGCAGCAGTTAACATAGGACCCTACATTATAAGTGGAATATTAAACCTCAGTAATATTTGCTGATGCATAAAAAAACTAATATGTGTGAAAAAGGATATTTTCCAGCAATATAGGGACTGTACAGACCCTGTGTGAATATACAGTAGTTTTGAATTTATTACCCAGACTGGTTAAAAGTTTAATGACATATTTAAAGTCAAACATTTTAGATGATCTCATTTTAAAATAGTAGCCAGCTATTAAGTGTTCATCTGAGTCATTAATGTAATTCATCTGGACTTATTTTTCCTCTTAGATCATAAAGTTAAAATAGCCTCAGTTGTGAAGATCAGCTTGGTATGAAATGTCAAATGAACTAGGTGGTGAACCAGCGATAATGTTGATAATTAAAGTTTCGGCAAAGTGTGACTCAGTGGCAGGTTTAAAACGACTCATCTGAGGTGGTGCCTTTAATTCAGGCAGCTGCAGTTAGCCTGTGACACTGCCTTTGTAAATGAGGCTGGGGGGGGGGGTCACATCCTGTCTTTCTCATGTAAACATTCTTAATGCTTTTCCTTCTGTCTTCACAACTGCGCTGTTGAAGAGATCATCCCTTTCCCCTTCTGAACCCAGGACAGATATGTCCTGAAGGACATGTTGCTTCATATGCCCAAGGTACATACCAAAATGGCACCACTCTTGGTGTATGTACACATACCATGTGGTGGTACATGCTGATGGAATTGCTAGGGAAAGATAGAAGGGAAATGCTGAGGGCTTATGAGTCTAGTGCAGAAGGTTAACCCCACTTTTTTAAAGCAGAAACATGTAGATGACTGTCTGACCTCAGATATATAGGGAAATGTCTCTGATCTAAGACGTATAGGGAAATGCATCTGACCTAAGATGTATAGGGAAATCTCCCAGAAGAACACAGGCTTTTAACGCTAATGGCACACTTCAGCTCCACTCCAACCTTCAGCATCTGATGGAAAGTGACAGCACAAAGGAGATTTTGCAGAAGAGACATGGGTGTGAGGTCACCTCCCTTTATGTCATGTAATCTGCAGACAGCTGAATAGAATAACCATATTATTCACAGCAGAACGGATGCTGTGGGTCTGAACGTCAATGAGGGGCTCTGCTTTGACAGGCAAGCCTCATCTTCAAGCTGGAGAGACCGCCACAGCCTGTCTGGAAGGTGAGAAAGTTCTGGATTTAATTTTAGCAGCATTCAGCATCAATGCCTTGTCTTTGCTGAGGAGCAGATAGCCCACTGTTTAGAGGTCCACAGGTTTCATTAAATTGGAAAAATCAAACACAGTTTCAGCACAGTTGTTCTTTTAGTTAAATGAAACCCTTTTGTAAACTGCAGTCTTTTACCATAGACCTAGGTATCATGGTTATGTGACAGAGGGTTGTGTTCTCTCAGACACTGATCTTACTGTTTAAGGGCTCCTGATAGACATTCTAATTTAAACCTGTAGCTTCAATAATGATCAAGTGTTACCACAGATGTGCTGAGATTAAAAGTTCTAAAATAAGTGGTTGTCACTTGAAATAAGGATAAATTATTCAGGACTCATAACTCTTCCAGGGAAACATCGCCAGTGTCAGGCATCAGCCTGGTCTGAATAAATGAGGCTCTCAACCAGAGTGGGCGGGACTCTTGTGAAGCTTGTCAGTGATTGGCAGCTCATGATTCCACCCACAATGAGTGGTAAAACCTTATATCTCCCACAGCTGTTCTGTGCTGTCCTGTGTCAGAAACAGTGCTTACCCAAATCAAGTAACATTGCCTTACTTTTAGCCAATGAACTATCTTGCCTTTTTGGTGATTATGTAATTGTAGTAGTACCCAACACCTGTTGTCACTCCTATAATGAATTTTAATTATTAGGACCATGACAAGCCTTTTAGAATGCTTGACCTCAGTAATGCAGAGCAGCAGACCATGTTGTAGAGAACTGCAGCTGTGCTCAGGTTATCATTGCTCTCCCTCTGCTTTAGTTATGGAAAGAAAATAACAGCTGCCATAAAATAAAACTCTATGCATAAAATAAATCTGTCTCAGGGAGTGCTCAGTGGTGTGTGTGCGTGCCTGCATGCGTGCCTGCATGTGTGTCTTCTTATTGACATGGATTTGGCCACCAGTATGGCATCAGATTGTGAGAAATACCCACACGGCCTCCTGTCTTTGCCTAGTAAACTATTCATTCTGCGCATGGCTTTCAGGAGCGCTTTACAGTTTTTTTGTGGCCTACTAAGAGGCAGCTCAGAACCCACCTTGATGTTCACTAGCGAAACTGAAAGTGTAAAGAGTAATTAGGATTTGGAATGGATTTATGATTTTATTCCCAGCACTGGTTTGGTAATTTCTTTCTCTAACGAAAAATCCACCTTATAAATGGTTCTACAAAAGGTTTAGGTTAAAAAAAAAAGCCTGTCTCGTTGTAAGAATGGCTTAAGTAATGTATTGAATTGTTAATGGCCATTGTTTTTACATTAACAATGAGGGGATTGGCAAGGCCAACCTCAGCTGTAATATGTCTTTTCATGTAGATATAAGAGTAGCAATTCAACTTATTGATAATAAAACCACTTTCTGATGTTGGTTGTCAATATTTACAAATTAAAACACAGTTGCTTATGTGCAGTGGCACATCTGTGACAGTCACATAATATATCCCAACCTGTTCAGCGAGGATATGCAATGTAAAGACATGTACAGTTGGATCTTAGTGCATTGTATGCATGATATTAAACTGTATCGGACACTGTTACAGTTTGACTTACCTCTGGAATGTCTGTTTATATCCCTATTGCCAGGATGGCTCCACTCCAGCTTTGATACTCCCTTTCCTGTTCCCCAATACTATAACAGCAGTCAGCTTTGAGGTGACCACAGACACCTGACCCAGGCTGTCAGATACATCTTCCTCTTTTACTTAGTCTGTAGCGGCCTGGTGGCTCAATGGGTAGAACATTAGGCTGGAACGTGGAAGTCTCTGAGTTGAATTCCCAGCCCCAGTGCCAGGTGTGTCTTTGAGCAAGACACTCAGCACTAGCCCCCTGGCCACCACATGTGGCTGCCCACTGCTCCCCCCAGGTGGATGGGTTAAATGCAGAGAACAAATTCCTTTTATGTGACAAACATACTTGCCCATAAACCTGGTTCCCTTTCCCTTTACCCCTTACTGCAAACAAAAAGAACAAATAAATGAGCCCAGTCCTGTTTTCTTTCTTGTTGTCTTTGTGGGTCTGGCTGTTCTGCATTCTTGCATTCAGTGCAGTGCTGACTTGTTTGACTCAACCAGAGTTTCAGTAGTCAGATGTCTTTGCTCCTGTGAGTAGTAGTCGCATTGTAAAAAAAAAAGTCAGGGGGGATGGTGGATTTTATCGTTTGGGACATATTTTGTGTTGATGACAGCGCACATGGTAGGAGATTATTTCAGGGGGGATGTCACCCCCCCTCATCCCCCCTCAACTGGAGTACTGCCTGTGAGGCCTGACTATAGGCGAGTAAGATAAATAAGGTGAATTTTGATTGCAGCCATGGGTGTTCATCACTGTGTCCATTGAACAGAGTTGGTTCTGTTTTGATATAAACCACAGGCACAGCAGAACCCAAGCTGGCAGTGATGTGCCACACTGAGGCTGTTTTTGCAGCAACGTAACACCTTGTCTTAGCTGTGCAGGCTTACTTACTGTCTCCACCCACTGCATGTAGGCCGGCCAGGTTAGGTCTGTACCCCAGCAGGACCAGAGATATATGTTGGTGGGTGGGTTGTGGCTCTGGGGGATGGGAGTTGGTCTGATGTTATAACTCCAAATCAGAAAAAGTTAGAACGGTATGTAAAATCAAAACTAAAACCTGGCTGACTGCATTGTGCCAACTGTGAAGTTTGGTGGAGGAGGGATAATGTTATGGGGCTGTTTTTCAGGGTTTGGGCTAGGCCCCTTACTTCCAGTGAAGGGTGATTTTAATGCTTCGGCATACCAAGACATCTTGGACAATGCTATGCTTCCAACTTTGTGGCAACAGTTTGGGAAAGTCCCTTTTCTATTCCAACGTGACTGTACTCCATTGCACAAAGTAAGGACTATAAAGACATGGTTTGATGAGTTCGGTGTGGAAGAACTTGAGTGGCCCACACAGAGCCCTGACCTCAACCCCATCGAGCTCCTTGATGAACCGGAACGGAGATTGTGAGCCCAGCCTTCTCATCCAACATCCCGACCTCATGAATACTCTACAGAATGAATGGGAACAAATTCCCACAGAAACACTCCAAAATGTTGTGGACAGCCTTCCAGGAAGAGTGGAAGTTGTTATAGCTGCAAAAGGAGGACCAACTTTATATTGAAGTATATGTATTTGAATATCATGTCATTTCATGTAATGTGCCAAAAGTAAGTCCTATGTTAAAGTGTCCAGAAGCACAGTTGACTATTCTTCACTCTGAGGCATCTAGCATGGACACATCACACAGAGGAAACGTGTACTGTGGTCAGACAAATCAGTATTTCAGGTCTTTTTCAGAAAGAATGGATGCTGTGTGCTCCGAACCAAAGACAAAAAGGTCCATGCAGACTGTTACTAGCAACAACTCCAAAAGCCAGGATGTGTCATGATGTTGGGCTGTGTCAGTGCCCTTGGCAAAGGTACCTTACACTTCTGTGATGGCACCATTAACGTTGAACAATACAGAGATGCTGCCATCAAGAGGACATCTTTTCCAGGAACTCCAATACATATTTCAACACTACAGTGCAAAACCTTATACTGCACACATTACCAACGCATGGCTGCGGAGGAAAAGGGTGCGAGTGCTGGCCTGGTCTGCCTGCAGTCCCCAATAGAGAGTGTGTGGTGCATTTACAAATACAAATTCCATCAACAAAGACCAAGGACTGTTGCACTCCTTAAGCGTTGTTTACAGGAAGAATGGGACAAAAATTACACCTGAGCCACTTATTAACTTGGTGTCCTCAGTCCCTAAACATCTTAAGTGTTTTGAAAAGGAATGGCAACACCACACCATAGTAAATGTTTTACTGTCCCAACATTTTTTTGGAACAAAGAATAACATTGATGAGGGACACCAATGTGCTGCTATGTTGTTTTCAGTGTAATACAGGACATGGAATTTTCAGTTTTAATTTAGATTTTACATACCGGCCCAACTTTTTCTGATTTAAAGTTGTATTTTCTTAAACATCTAACAGCTTAAGAGCCATACTCCCAAAATAATGTCTGAGTAAGCCAGTCTGTTTGCATGGTTTTGCTGTGCTAAGTACTAATTAAATATTTGAATTTTAGAAGCATGCTTAATTCTGTCTTTCTGGCACTGCATTATAAAAAGTGGATTTTCTTTATCTCATTTGAATGTGCAGCCTTTTTTTCCCATTTATTGTCATTCCCTCAGCACATTTAATTTGTCCCTGCTGATGAGACTAATGAGCATGTGTTGTTAGGAAATGTAAAACCCCACGGCCTTGACGTCTGTGCCGTGCTGCCATTGAAGGGCTGAGCGATAATGAGATGGGATGTGACAGGGGCCTCCGCTGTTCTACCCGTGAAGGGGGCGTTATCGATCGGGAGGAGTGAATTCACTCAGACTGCTGAAGAGCAATGCTGTTGAAGGTGGTCAAATGTTGTCTCCCATGTGAGTTGGTGTGTGTGCACGTGTGCATGTAAGTGCGTGCTTGTGGAGGCCGTGGGTGGACAGCTCTGTAACAAACAAGCGTGGATGCAGTGGTCACAGACTGTATTATTTATTTTCGATTAATCATAGAACAATTTGCACGTTTCTCTCTATTGAGCTTGGTTTTTTTTTTTTTGCCTTTTCATCTTTGGATGAAAGAAAGATGAAAGTCCCATTCATTTGGACCAAAAGTTAGGTCCCTATTGTGGCTGCAAACGCAATTTTCAGTCATCTGGGTTCAAAGGAAAGTGTGATTGGGATGCTTGCAGTTAACGGTGGCTTTCAGTTGCTTGATGGGCTGAGCCTCGAGTGGCGTGCACTCCAGCAGAAGTTTGAGGACCGGTGCAGGCAGTTTTCATTTGAGTTCTGCAATGCTTGCAGTCAGTGGTCAGTCAGCATTTGCAATTATGCCCGTGAGCGTTCTGCTGCTATGAAAGAGCCTCTGGCTGTAGTGAGGCACACCTGTGTACTCTCTGTGCAGTTGTACACGCATGCAGTGCTTTGTCTGACACTAGAAATGCAGAATGGATGTTTCGGTACCATAGCTGTAGGGTAGCAAAGTCTGAAGAACCCTTACATGCTGTCAAACCAGTGGTGCTCTTTAAACAGGTTTTCCTGTTTTGGATTTTGCCTGTGGGTATCTCATCTACTGAAAAACAAAACCTTCTGCATTTAAGTATGTACCATTGGGAATATCTGTCACAGCTAATGTGACTATTCATTGTTGTTAAAAAGGCAATGTATTGACCTGGAGAAATAATTAATGGTTATAATTTTCATTATATGGAACCACATGACATTTAAAGTACACATTAGTGTTTTGTAGGAATAATAGTATTGTATTTGAATTTTTATTTTGGGAATGAAGGAAGTGTTTCATTATGAATGATGCCATACATTTTGCTTTTGGTGGCACATGGAAATTTGTTTCATAAAGTAAATTTTATTGCTGCTTAAATTAGTACCATTTCCCAATGCAAGGTGTTAAAGAATGATATCTATGAATTTTTTTTAAATACATGCTGCTATAATTTGTTTTTTTGCTTATATGTAATGGAAGAAAGCACCGCTATCATGGAAACCACCAGTTGTCATGACAAGAGTGTGATTAGTCCCCCTGACGAGGGGTGTGAGTCATTAGCTCAGTGGCCTAATCAACTTGTCTGGTAACTCTGAGCCGGCTGCATGGGGTCAAGCCTCACCAGGGTCACCCACATTAGACATACAAGAAGCCTCACATAAGCACTTCTCAAAATGGTATCATGCGTGTGTGCATGCATGCGCACACACACACACACACACACACACAGTGGTGTCATACAGTGCGTAAATGTGTACAGGCACACAGATGCACGCCTGTCACACATACAGAAGTAGCGTGTCTCAGCTCTGCCGAATGTAGGCTGAAGGCAGCACCTGCAAAAATGGAGTAACATATTTGATGAACTGTCCAACAGCATGCAGTGCAGGACTTTATACTTACTGAGGTACAACTTCTGCCCATTGATGGTAGTTGAGGTATCGCTCACAGCTGATAGTGTTCTGTGGCTGACTGTGTGAGTCATGGGACACATATTTACAAATTTAATCTTACTAATAATAGTATATTATCTGCAAGTGATGGATCCTGGTAATTTAACATTGGCCAGAAATAAATTAGTTCCCTGTACTTCAGTATAATAAGGGTCTGATGAATGTGGCTTTGTTATAATTCACACTGTTGCCCCTAGTGGGCGGACATGATTCCAGAAAAACTGGTCTTAGCGGCTGCTGTGACCTGTCAGCACTTTTTCTGTACTGGTTTTGTACAGGTATCAGCTCTTTGAACAGTCCAAACAGATTACATTACTTTAGTGTTGTGTAGACTTAATATTAGGTTTTTGTAAGTATATGTGTGTGTGTGTATATATATATATATATATATATATATTACATATATATTACAATTACATTAAAATGAAAATAAATAAATAAGTAATCCGTTAACAGGCATCCATAAAACTGACTTTAAACTCAACGTTAAACATGTATCTGTGACTTTGTAAATCTACACCTCTCCAATTGTATTGACTTCTGCTGATGCCTGGACTTAATCTCAATGGGATGTGATGATTCTTTGGTCCAGCAGGGAATTATTGTCATAAATTAGGATGCAGTGGTTTCCCGTCGTGACATGGGCATCATTTGTTCCAGACTTATCCCTCCTTGGCACCGAGGGTAGTGTGGAAATTAGTAATTTCACATCAAGCAGAACTGCAAAGAAGGCTTTTTAAAAGCACTGAAAGAAATGTCCAGGCTGTAATAGTTTTATATTATGCCACTCCTGGTGAGTATAGTAATCAGTTCGTGGATTTAAGGAGCTGTACCAGAGAAGAAGTGCATTGAAAAATGAAGTCGCACTGCTGAAGGATGTTTCTGCTGTAACCCTTCTTGACAACCACCGCTATGTTGTCTACCAGATGTAACATTCTTTGCTACCTGAAGTACTCTGGTCTCTAGATACTGAAGGAACAGAGCTCAAAAAAGAACAGTAAGTGATTTGGAGCTGGTTGGAGCTGAGAGGTGAGGGGATGTCCATATCTAGGACTGGGGTCTTTCAGAGGTCTTATCTACTATCGCAACTCCAAACAAATCAGATGTCAACTGACTTATATATGAGATCATACTTTGTCACTCCAATGCCCAGAGGGTCTTCAAAATCCATCTTTTCTGGCCATGTTGGACTCAACACCTCTGGTCAGATGCCACGCTTCATGCTATGAGGAGAAAAGGCAGATGGCTGTGTGCCTGTTCACATAGTCCTGCTGTCAACTCCAGTACACTCCATTTAACCTTGTATACAGGGAGCAACACAGAGCTAAGGGTTACACACTGGAACTGTGTTGACACACCTCACCAATTGTTACACCCTGGAACTGTGCTGACACACCTCACCAAGGGTTACACACTGGAACTGTGCTGACACACCTCACCAAAGGCTACACACTGGAACTGTGTTGATACACCTCACCAAGGGTTACACACTGGAACTGTGTTGACACACCTCACCAAGGGTTACACACTGGAACTGTACTGACACACCTCACCAAGGATTACACACTGGAACTGTGCTGATGCACCTCACTAAGGGTTAAACACTGGGACTGTACTGACAAACCTCACCAAGGATTACACACTGGAACTGTGTTGACACACCTCACCAAGGGTTACACACTGGAACTGTGCTAACACACCTCACCAAGGGTTACACACTGGAACTGTGCTGACACACCTCACCAAGGGTTACACAGTAGATGTGACCCCAGCATGCAGATAAGGACCACGGCCTCACATTATATTAATGGTAGGTCCAAATGCCCCCCGCTTGCCCCAGAACCTAATGCGTCACGTTTTCCCTGTGCCTGGCTGCAGTATTATGTCAGTTATAATGTGCTAATGATGAGCTGCTGTCAGCCTTGCCACTGGTGAATGCATCTTGATTCCTACTCAGTCCCCCTTCAGTCTTCCTCATTCTGCATTTTCTGGTGGTACATATTTATGTGTGCTGTCAGTCTGTGCTGGCCAGCTGGACATATCTGGAACCTTTGGGTTCAGGCCCTGTTAATGTAGTATCATGGTGGGTGAAAATCCTGAGCTTGTGGTATTTAAAACTGCCTGTTTAAGTCCTGTAAAGTGTTCTGTGGGTGTATTGACACTGTTTTTATAACAATAGCCACATGTGAAAATCACAGCTCTTGGCTGTTTATATCCATTTGATTTAAATACCAAACCAGGATTCAGGAAAGAAGTACGTATTGCACTAGTCAAAAGTTTAGTGTGAAGGAAAATTACCAACAAGTGCTCCGAAATTGTCTGAACCCCAAGGCTCATCAAACGCATTCCAGGTGAATGTTTAATGAAGTCCGTCGAGACAGTGCCAAGAGCCTAACTAGCTATAATCAAGACAAGGAGTGGCTATTTTGAAGAATCTAAAATTTAAAATGTCTTTTTGATTTTTTTCCCTCCAGTACTGTTTTCTCTCAATGCATAATTCCATATGAGTAATATTATACCTTTAAAAGCCTTTGCTGTTATTGTAGAAAGTAGAACATTTTGAAAATAAAAAAGCTCTTAATTATTATTTATTATTATTAAAGTTTGGCAAGTCCAAACTTTTGACTGGTACTGTACACTGTTTTACACAGGAGTACGTGGTACACTGTAATGACATTAAGGGTGTAGGACTGTCCTGCTGTGTTGCAGGGCATTAGTTGAGCTTGTTGATGAAGTAGTCAGACAGACCTGGTGGCTCTATGCCCAGCCATCGAGCTCATGTGACTGCACATCACACACTTCTTCTTCACGTCTTCCTGCTCCCTGACAGCCTAATTAGAGGGCGAATCCAAACTACAAAAGGAAGACAAGCAAACACTGGTGAAGATGGCCATTGGTGGTTGCTGTTAATATCTGTCCCTCTGCCTGTATCATATGTCAAATATACACGAGAATAGAGCAACCTGTGCTAAATTTATTTGATGTTGCCATTGTGTTTTTAACATTGTGTGTTGATGTTCAGTGTGCCGCAGTGTCTATCACCATGTGCTTGTCAGGTGTCCCGTGGAAAGGCTCTTCACAGCCTGTTGTGTTAGGTGGCATGTTACTCTCAGCTCTAGTGTTATTGTGATGGTTTATTCTGTGCTGCTCAGACCATCAAAATTGTTTGTTACGGTGTTGGATTGATGCTAATCCTGCCTGCTGTCATGCTGGAGTGGAATAGTCCTGATGTAAGGTGTAGGGTGAGGAGCAGTTCAGATAATGTGGTGTAGGCTGTGGCCTTCAGGATAGTTCTGAGGGTGAAATGGAGAGACAAGCCTGACAGTGTGTGCTGTAAGAGGAGGCTTGGAACATGACCACAGAGCCAATTAAAGTATCTTTCACATGCGGGATCAAATACTGTAAGTGGAGCTCACCCCTTCCCCCTTATCCACTGTGCCTAACTAATCAAGACGGGACTATACCTCTCCAAAGTACTAATGGAGCCGTGGGTGCAGACTGTGCTGAAAACTCGCTGAAGCCAAACAGGAGTCTGTTTCTTTGGTTAGTGAGATGTACCAACTGCTTTCTTTTAGCACAGTGGGCAACTTTCTGTGGTGTCTTTTGACCCCTAAAATCCTCTTTATGGTATCCCAAGCAAGGCTTTAGATGTGTGTAAACTTGTGTAATACCCCTGACAAATATTTTGTCTGTTTACTAGGCTCAGGGAAAGGATCTTATAATGCAATATACAGTATGTTATCTACATGAAAGGCTATCATCAGTGCAAAATTTACATTTGCAGTCTCCATGGTTAATATTTCATTTGTTTAACGAATGTCATTTTCTTCATCACAGATTTTAAAATATGGTCATTTAATATCTGCCTTTCATTGTGACGTTTTGGTCTTTCGATTTTTATTTTATTCACCTGTGCATTTTGCTTGTTCTGAAGAGCATACAAAATTGTCTAAACATTCTTATGCTACGCACATTTTGTTCAAGCAGCTAATAGGAAATTAGTTTATTAATAATGATAATGTAATTGAACTTTTAAATGGAATCTACTGGTTGTGGACCTCTTAATTGGTGTTTTAATGAGGGTGAGGTTGTGGTGTTTAAAAAGGATATTATTGCCATTGTTTCTCTTGTCTCAGTTTCATTTCCATATGGATTTGTGCTGCTTGTTGTTGTTTAGTTGCTGACATGTTAACTGTTATGTCTCTTTGGGCACATGTCAAGGAGGCTGTGTCTGAAGCCCTTAGGATGGGGTGACCCTAAGGGGGCTCCCTTGGTGTCTAGGGGGAGAACCCCCCTCCTGCTTTATCGTGCGTGGACAGCGTTCCTCCGTGTCTTGCCGCACCCTTCCTGGGTCCCTCAGATCAACCTGCGCTCAGACGTATCTCAAGCAGCATCGCGTTGCTCATCGTTCTTCAGAGTGACGGCGTGGAAAGCACCTGCTTTTATCTGCACTTTGTGCAAGGCATTACCTTACCATTAAAGGTGGGCCACAATCTGACGTGAAGGCAGAGGATTTCCGAACATCTTTAATTCTGAGAGGGGGGAAAAGAAATCTTTCACTACTCTCTCCTGTCACCAGAAAAGCCTTATCTGTGACTGTTCGCTGTGTTGGCTCACAGTTGATGAATGCGTACGCCTGAAAGTTATATGGCCAAACTTTGCTCAGTTAAGTCCTTGTTCTTTTTTCTGTCATTTTCATCTGTGAAAGATGAAATTAGACCAGAGTAAAATATATTTTATGATATGAAGTGAGCATAAAACATTTTCAGATTTCTTCTGACATTTTGAAAAGGCAGAAAAAAATAGGTTTACAGTGGAAGGAGATTGGCAGTGTACTATATTTTGTCAGATATGTGATAGTTGGATTTTTTACTTCTCAGGCGTTCCATCAATGATTGGAAAAGGTGGGGGGATGGGGTAGGGGACCTGAATAATGTGTAATTGCAAACAGCAAATACACCTCTTGCTGTTTACAGTTCAGGATCCCTCCCCAGCCCTGGTGCCCCCCTGTACTCTCGTCTGCTGGCTTTTCTCCTTTTACAGCCTAGCTTGCTGAGACTCATAAAATTCCCTTTGCCTTCTTATTGTGAAATTTGCATAAATACTACAGCAGAATGAAATCTCCCATGAAGCGTGCAGACCAGGAGTTTGTGTGTGTGTGTGTGTCTGCATGTGTGCATGTGCATTTTCCTTGTGTGTAAATCACAGTATTCTATTTTAAAATCACAACAGGCACAGCGGGGCTGTTTCATTCATGGATGAATTGCTGTGATGTGTGAGACGGTGGTGGGGGAGGTCATAAACAAAGATTTATTGGGAAAATGTGGTCTGCTCCCTCACAAGTCCCATGCTTATAAAGCAGCACGAAGACGCTAAGTTGTGCAGAGTTGTTGCAAGACATTTCTCTCTGTGTTTTGAATCTTCGCAATGGGCTCATAGAAAGGTCACTTGAGAATGTATGACTCGTCTGTGGGCCACCACCCCCAATCCACCCCCCACTCCAGCCAAATTTTTGATTTTATGCTTTTATTTATCTTTCAGCCAGTAGATTCCTATGAGAGGATTTCTCCTCAATGCTCTGCACAGTAATCTGTGATAATGCATTAACTCCAAGGGAAGGCCACTCCTGATGACTGCGGATGCGTCAATATTCAGTTAGCCCAGCAAGGGGCCCGTTCTGACTGCTTATCAATATCTGTTTTTAACAACACACTTCTTGCACATTTAATTACAGTTTTCATTAGCAGCACCAAACTGATTGACAGGAAAGAAAAACAAACCAACTGCTCTTGCTGGAGAGGTTTTGAAAGTCAGGCCAAAATTTGACAACATTCAGCTGAGTATGCATGTGTGTGTTAAACCCCTTTATAAAGCAGCATTAATTACATGTTTCCCTCACTTATTTACACAAAACAAGGTGATTGTACATATCTTCTGACAGAGCCAATGGTAATACTGAAGTGGGAAAACAAAAGGAGACAATGGCAGTGTGTAGCTCGACGCTGACAAAAGACATTGTAGGGCGTCTCTCTCACAAAGACAGGGAACTGTTTCCTCTTTGTCTGCTAACAGGTTTATAGATTATGGTGTAAAGATAAGCCAGGTTGAAAACATAGGGGAAGACTGGACCATTGTTGAGAAAGTCACAGCTTGCCTTTTACCACTGTCTCTGGGTCTAAATGCAGCCTGTGCTCCCCTGTGTAAAAGCAGGCCTCTTGTTTTTCTGAGACAGGCCTCTTCTTTGACTGCTTGTCTTAACACCGATCTCATGTGCTTGCCCCCAAGCAGCGGTGTTAGCAACACGGCGCCCGAGGGAAATCGTAGAGCTGCTTGGGTTAGTTGCTCCCTCCCTGGCTTGCAGAACATCCTCGTGGCTTCCCGAGATGATGTGCGCCAATGAGCGCGGCGTGCCAGAAAGGGTCATGTGCCCAGTCGGCACGCGCCCAGGGCACTGCCTGCGTCTGCCGATAAGCAGGACCTGGTTGAGAGCACCCGAGGATGCCAGTGCGCACCTTTACAGCCGAGTGTTATCTTGCACCAGCTGTCTACTTTCTAGCGCCTGTCTCCTGCCTGTGTGCCCTGATTGGAATGGAGGATGTGGTTTTCCCTGCTGGGCTGTTGCGTGTCAGCGGAATACACTATGTGTTTGTCAGACAAATTCCGAGAATGAAATCCCAAACAGGCATTGCATGAATAGCCCCAAAAAACAAATTCTTCTGCTTTTTCAAAAAATACTGAAGGTTTCCTGATTTTTTTTTTTTATACTGATTTGTTTTTGAATTTTGCAGGCTGTTAATTGTGTGAAGTCAAAGTAAGAGACGATGGGAAGCCCACACAATTCATTTGGCTGAGGTGAATTATTTTTTTGCAGATGTGAGTAGTGACAGGGAGGGGTGGAATTGATTTTACATTTCAGAGCTTTGTTTAATCTTGCCAAGTCAGGCCCTCATCCTGTGTGTTGTGTTCTGACCATGTGCTTTGATTGCTCCCATGAATTACCTTACGTTCTGTTTTGCCACTGTTGACTGATTGCACTGATCCCAGCTCTTGCTTGAATCTTAAACGGCACAATCCAGCTAATGCCCGTACTCTCATCATGTGCACTTTAATAGAATTGAACCTGTTAGGAAAATGTTTGTGCTGAGCACCCCGGGGGGGGGGGTAGCTGTGGCTGGGGAGAGGGGCCTCTTGGCCTCTGCTACTATGGGAAGTGTGGGTGTTTTTATTAACTGTGGTTGTTTGAGTAAAAGTGTGCACCTCTGTCAGCTCTGGACCAGCCTCTTGTTTATGGCACAATGCAGATTCTGTGCTGCAGGACTGAGAGTGATGAATTATGCAGGATTGGGCAAGCCTGGTGGGGACAGATTGCCTTCTCTGCCTGGAGCCAATACCTCGCTCTTGGGTTAATAACACGACATCCTTTGCCATTCTCCAACTTCCCCCACAGCCTTGCTGTTGGTACAGTCAGAAGTTTGTCATATTATTGGGCCTGTAAACATCTAACTTCCATTTCCATGCATCCATCACAGTTAAAATTATGCCACCAACACAATCAGGTTGTTTCTTTGGTACAGGTGTATGCAGCATGGAAGATACTGTACTTGTGTATTACACAGTGCAGTTTTAATGATGGCTTACTTAGCTTGGGGAAAAAAGAAAGTTTTCCAGACAGCCCGCACAAGTTCAAAATCTCTAGTGGTGTGAGTGTGGTCTTATTGTTTGCTTAATGTTAACTGTAGGGTGGTGTGCATGTTTTTTGTCTACAGAAATACTGACCTGTGTAATTTCTGCTTAAGTGAAACCACATAATTTTATTTAATGTAATTTAACTACTTTAGAGACAAAAATGACCATCACGTTGATTTTGCATCTCGAGGTTCTGCTGTTAGTTGCATGCTGGTGTGCTGTGCACAGGGATGTAATGATGATGATGAGGTGATGGGGCTACACCATGTTACATATATATACATGCCACAGAAGCCTGGGAGCAGGACACAGACAGGTCAATGGAATAAGGGTCCGTTGGACTCTTTATTTTCAAAATCAATGCAGAACAAGTTCGTTATGTTCTGCTCACAAGACTGACAAGCTATGAAAGGGAGACATAATTAAAAAATGAAGCTGCATATTAACACACTTGTTGATAAGTTCTCTGGCTCTTGCTTTCTTGTGCTCGCTCTGTCTCTCTCTGTCTGTCTCTCTCTCTGTCTCTCTATCTCTATCCCCCTAGAGAGAGGAGAAAGGTCACTTAGCTGCTAATTGCCTCAGGTGACCTTAGTTTGTGTCATTTGCTAGAAATGAAAGCATGTAAACAATGCTACGATAACAATGTGTTATTGTTATACAGTATGTAATTACGCAAACATAATTTGCAGGAATGCACACACACAATAATGCAAAAATGATGGTGAAGCAGTTGATCTTCAGATGGGTCTCCTCCTCTGCAATTTCACCCTGTCGCTGAGTTGGTGGGAGGATACCTTAGCAGCTAGCGGTACCTGACACCTGACTGATGGAGAGCACAGCATCACCAGTGACATTCTTAATCATTGTTATTTATTCTGTAGCCCAGGTGCTGGGCTTCACACCAAAGCCTTTCACTGATTTCATGGAAAAACTCAAATGGGTCTTATTAGAGTACTAGTAACTGAAAAGCATATATAATGGCTGGGACAGAGAGGGCAAACACAGACAAACAGTGATTTTCTCTGATTTCATAAATTGTTATGCTGCTTTTCCCTGAGGCCCTGGTCTGTTTAAGACCCTGTCTGTTTACTTCTGGTGCCACGTGCTTGTTGAAGGATTTTAGTGGAAACATCAAAGCATTGTGGATTTTTTTTCCCTATTTTTCTCCAGGAGGTGATGTGACCCTGCAGGCAGGGTGAGAGTTTGTTAGAACCTGCTTTGAACATGGGAGCAGAAAGCTGATACAAGTAGCACTGCAGAGAATCCTTTGTCAGTTCGTAGTAAGAGGAGCCAGAAGTTACCAAAGGGCTCTTATGAAAGCCATTGCAAGAGCTTTGCACTCTGATGGAGAATGGGAAAAATTCCCCAGGACAAGCTTGGCTAATTACTTTGTTAATGACTGACTGATCTGTTGATGCAAACATATAAAAGTGCTGCTTTGGACAGCAAAATTGCAGTCGTTAACAGTCAAGCAACCCTCAAGGTGTTGCGTTTCACCAAATCATGCTGTACTAAGCATTTATTTGCTTGCTAGGTATAGCGGGGCACCAGGCAAGTTCAGTCAATGACAGATCATCTGTTCGGGATTCAGTCATGCAGTTTTCTCTGCTGAGAGACACATGCTGAGCAGACAAGTCCCTGGGTGTGAAGATGTGTAGAGGGTCTGCAGGAGCTCAGAATTCTGCGAAGGTGCCTATTCTTCTTTAGGACTGGTGTCAGTTCACACTGTTTTCATTCTGACCTCCATGTGTCCGTTCAGATTTTGCGGCCGAAACCGTAGGAGACTCAGCATAGCAGGTAAAGCAGTTGGGGATGTAATTAAAGGCACTGTCTTTTTACTATGTTGCCATTTAGGAAACCACAAGTAAACAAGATTGAGACACATACGTATCATGGCATTGAGCGGAAAAGCTGCCATCAGTGTAAAATGTAGACATTAGATAAAAGGAGCAATTAAGTAATTGAATAAATCTAGTAATATAACAAAAGGCTATTTGTCTGTTATTTTGGTACATTGTGTTTTCCCAACCCCAATCCACAAGGGCTAGGATATTGCATATTTTTGCTCAGACTATACTCTTAATTGCTGTATTACATTATTATTATTTCAACAGTAATTGACCTAAAAATTACTTCCGGTGCCATAAATGGAGGTGTACTGGACTGTTGTATACCATTTATGGGAGTGTACTTTATGGTAAAATGTGTGGGAAAACACAAATCCCATAGCAGAGACACTCCTTGACTAACAGTTACCTGTAGCTCTTGAGTGTGTAAAGCATCTCCTTGTCTTCCTCCTCTAGAACTGAGAAGTAGGCGTGCCCAGTAAGGAGCCCCTGGAGTTCTGCTTGTCCATATGAGCAGCATTGTTGGTCTCTAACACAGTGCACTGTTGAGATCCACGTTAGGCATACCCTGAGGGAACCCCTCTGGGCTCACACTAAACGTACTGTTTCAGCAGGGTATCACAGGGGCTGCACCCATGTCCTCTCATTCTCTCATCATATCTGCATGCCTGCCAAGTGACCCTGTGACAACTGGGAGCAGCAAGAGGAGAAGTGTTGAGTTGTCAAGAACCACCAAAGCATATTAAAGAGCTGATGACCTTGATCTTCAGGAAAAAAAAAAATGAAAAGGAGAGGAGTTAGTAGCAGAACTCACTTTGTCTGGATACTGTCATCTTACAGGAGCTGACTTTGATAGCACGTCTTCAGTTGCGGCCGATCAGCTTATGTTTGATGGAGTGGTTCAGGAATCTCAATGAGCTGCTCGCTTATACTGAGACACCAAGAACTTTTCATGCTTGCTGATTTTTTTAATTATGCACCTTGTCGTTGTTTTATTATAGGGGCTTTTACATTTTACAATGCTTCTGCTGTGTTCTTTTAAAATTTCACACCTGATTAGATAATTGAAAATTTCTTTTACATCTGCTGGACAAAGCTGAAGTTTTAACTTATGCTAATGCAAAATCGGCTGCAAAGTCTACCTGTCCTCTGGAAGTTGTAGTTATTGTTTTTAGGGGTTAAAGAGACATTATATAAACTGACTGTTTCTGTGAATGACCACATGAAATTCTGCTTACCCAAAATAAATGACATCGCATTAACATTGAGCAGGAAGCTCTTTCTTCCGTGCTTCAGTGTATGCTTTTCATATTGGTGTTCTTCCTGTTTCCGGTGGCAGTGCTGTGGGAGTGCTTCTTTCTTTCATCATGGTGTTCAACTATGGAACATGTCCTACGTTCCCATTTGTTTGTGTTTGTTTATATATAGTGTCATGATTAGTTGTATTATTTCTCCTTAAACATTAAAAGGTTAAAAGCATCATTGGTCATTTTTATTATTCAACAGGATGTGCAGGCTCAGGTATGAATAGAGCTGTTAGTCATACTGGCAGCAGGGCTGCTTGGGATGCAGCTCATTGACAGGTTTTGTTAAATTGTACCCAGCATGCCCTGGGAAAGCCTCTGCTGCAGTTTGGTATTTCTACAGTGTGGAGTTAGCAGCATCTGGTTTGCCGGTGGTCACAGGCTGTTCACTCTATGAACTCCTCTCTCTCCCGCCAGGTTTTTTGAGCCACTTTTAAATATTTGTCCTCGCTGTGGGCACAGCGGCCCCTCCTTCACTTTTGAGTAGGTGTGGGAAGGCTAGCGGGACTGGAAGCGCATATTGGTTAGCGGAGGGTCAAAGGACAATGCCTGGAATCTGTAATGAAGCCAGGGAGGCAATGAGTCGCAGCGAGCAAAGGCAGGGAGCACTTGACAACCGTTTGTTAGAGGGATTGACATTACAGCCAAGCTCTCAGTGATGGCAGAGATAGAAAGGGGGAGGAAAGGGGAGAAAGAAGCCTCCTCTTCTTCAGCAGAAAAGGAAGGATTGCTGACTCACTTCAGATGACCGTATTAAGAAACTGGAATGCATTTGCATTAACCCTTGTGCAGTTAATGGATGTCATGGTGTTAGGTTTTCTTTTCCCCTCACTTCAGCAGCACACCCCTTGTGGCTGCCGGCAGATGGTATGCTCCGTTTAAAACGGCTGGATCGTCATCTCTCAATGCACTGTGTCCTTTCAGGAGCAGCTGCTGTGAGTGCATTCTTTCAGTGGGAGGACTCGCTTTCTCATTACGCTACTACTCTCCTGCTCGCACACACGCGCTCACGCGCACATGCACAGAGCATGCGGTATTAGCAGCGCAGATCGAAACAACCTCCTGGTGGAACGGGGGAAGAAACACTAGACAATAAGGATATTAACTGAGTGTTTTAATGTGTGTGGGGGGAGAAAAAAGAATTGAAAGAAGAAGAGGAAAAAAAGGTAGTTTAGAGTTGTTCCCTGCAGCGGGCTCACCTGACACCATGCCCCTTTGTACGGATTGTGTCCTCAGGGAAAGATCCTCAAAATGATGGATGACAACAAGCAACTGGCCCAGCGGATCGATGGGGCCATCCAGTCAGCAAGCCAGGAGGTGACCAACCTGCGGTCGGAACTGTGCGCCACTAGCCGCCGGCTGGCCGAGCTGGGGGCCAACGACCCCCCATGCATGGACAACACTCAGCAGCATCACCACGGTAATGCACCACGCTGCCCACTTCAGCGGGTGGGGGAGGGAGTCTTGAGTGTGTGTGTATGTGTGAGTGTATGTATCTGTGTGTGTGTTTGTGTATTCTGCAGTGAACAGGGACCTGGATGCTAGCAGGGGGTGGCTGGGGTTAGTTGGTCTCCTAAGCTTGTCCCAGTTCTGCAGCTGATGCTCTCTTGTCCTGAGAAGGAGAGAGAGAAAACTTAACTTTGAGCACAAAGTGTGGCTCCTACGCTCAGAACTGTTTCTGGGGCTGGGCAACTCTGCTGGCCTCCCAAGGGCAGTGCTCCAGCTGGCGTGGCACAAGGTGGAAAAGTGGACCATGTTCAGTCTCTCTAATTCCCTGCCTGTAACTTCTTAGCCTTTTTCTATGTGTTGGGCATTTTTTTATCTTCCCCATGAAGGTACATGTGCATAGGGAATAAGGAGTCTGCACTCTTGTACAATGGCTGCTGTACGGTTTAAGGGAATGGAGGTGGCAAAGCTGTCAGTGTGAGACACAGAATTGAATCCCAGAGCCACTGTTTCAAGTGGAGAGTGTCGGTCAGGAGTAAGCTCCACGTCCCTGTGTTGGGTAAAGCCTTGGGTGCTTTGATGATGTCACACTTTCCACTGTCAGTTCAGAATGATGTTGTGAGTCTTGTCATATGCGTGCAGCAGTAAACACAGCCAAAGAACCCAAAGACAGACACTGTGTAGCTTGTGCCAGCCGCTCTCTAACGGAGAGGAATCACAAACGTCACTGAGCGTCACTCACACAGGTTTTAATGGTGGGTTGGGTGCTCCTGTTTTTTTAATGCACAAGGGCCATTACTGTGTTTATATAGTTTCTTGTGAACTTCCCAGTCAGTACTTGTGTCTGTTTTGGGTGTTCTGTGTGCTCTTGAATACGAAAGCCAGAATGGCAGCAAGCTGCATTCACTGCAGTCTTCTGGCACCTGTGAACTTTTGATTGGTTGGTTTTTATGTTGTAGCCTCTCACTGAGACTCTAGGTAGTGTGCTGCAGTCATTTGTAGCTTTACAGCAGAATCACTGCAGCTTGTTCGAAAGCTCTCCTGTTCTCAGTGGATTGTCCCTCTGGACCTGAACGGATTTGAAACTTGCAGCACTGCTGTGGGCAGAACACACTACACTGGTTTGACTGTGTGGTGTGTGCAGAGCAGGTCCCAAAGGCTAGCTGTCTCCATCCAGGAGTGTTGCTATTGGTTACAGGGGGAGTGTCTTACTCATGATGGGCTTTACAGGAAAAGACCAGCAGCTATTCCAGCCAAGGATCAGGGATCAGAGGTTGGAGGTTAGGGGTCAAACAGCAAAGGGGAGGAGTCATGTGGGAATTTTGGCTGTTCTACTCTGGCTCTTAAACTGACTATTTTGGTTTCAGTCCTTGTCATTCAGCAGACAAATTGAGATGTTTTGCTTTCAGCCCACATTTCTGTATGCAGATTCAGAATTGATAAATGGTTTAAACTGGAATGTAACAATGAAAAATATAACATTTTACTTTTCATAACATTTTTAATGTTTTTTTTTTTTTTTTTTTTTTTACTTTGGCTTAGAAAGCACTATAATTCGTGTGCTCCAGAAAAACTAATTTTTCATAAAGAATGGGAACATAAATTTTCTATGCTTTCTGCATTTCTCTTACCAGTCCAAAACCAAAATCCCTTTAGTGTATGGGAACAGAACATGGCTGCTTTACTAAGTACGTCATTCTACTGAGCATTTTAAATTACAGTGAATTATACCGTCATGCACCTGAGCTATGAACAGAGTATGGTGGCATCTCATTGAGTGTGGGGTCATAAACATGTACATCAATATTCTGTATTTTTCCTAAGATACTTTCTTTTGATGTGGTCACAAGTGATTAGCTGCGGTACACACCTTCCCCCTTGCTACTGATAGCTGTTCTGGGTTGTGTGTGTGCGCGCATATGTGCGCATGTCAGAATGCTAGTGCGTGTGCACATGTACGAGTACTCATGTGTATGCAGATGATACAGGAACATTGTTGTAGATACATGGGAGGAAAATTTTTTCGAATGACCTGTTTTCTTTTATTGCTGCCACAGATGTTAACGTATTCATCACCATGTGATGAAGCATCTCCATTAGTGGATGTTATTTACTCTGTGACTTTGATGTTCAGGCTGATCTGTTCAGCATTTTCTTTACTAGTGGTTAACAAGATCACTGTCAGTATGTACTAGAATGTACAATATTCATCCTGAACCCAGGTCAAAATCACAAGAGTGGGAAGTAAACTCTGTAAGATCATTGAGTCCTCTGGACGTTCTGCCAAACTATGAATTTAAAAAGGGTTGCTACATAATTTATGACTCTTGAATTAAATCTCGTTTAGCTAATGAGTGAGCAAACATTAAACATATTAGCAAGAGATTGGACACATACTTAAAGCAGCTTGCACAGTCATTTAAGATGTATAATCTGTAACTACCTTACAAAGTTCCTCATTTTAAACAGCAGCTTATGAGCTCTTATTAAACTAAGCATCATATGCCTGTCACATCAAAAAGGTCCAGATGTTTTTTTTTTGGGTTGTGTGTGTGTGCGTGCGTGCGTGTGTGCATGCACATGTGTGCATGTCAGAGCACTAGTGCGTGTGCACATGTGCAAGTGCTCATGTGTATGTAGATGTTACAGGAACATTGTTGTAGATACTGTAAATACATGGGAGGAGAATTTTTTCCAATTACCTGTTTTCTTTTATTGCTGCCACAGATGTTAATGTATTCATCATCATGTGATTTCTACCTAAGGAGACACTTTAAACCAGGCAATATAGGCCACGTTACCTGTAATTCAAGGCAACAGCTTTATACTTTCCGATACTCTCTGATATTTTGTTGAACCTGTAACCAAACCAAGCATGATGTCTTCTGGACTTACAAATTTGTTTGCACTGCCAAAACAAATGATCATTGGTGTACTTTTACATTTTGTGTTCTTTGTCTGTTATATTATTAGAGAGTTAATGTGTAGGGGTTGGTATTACTGTGTTGTATTTTAAGAGCCTCACACGTTGGTGTTAACTGTCCTGTAGTTTTGGTGCATCAGCGCTAATTGTCAGTTATTAAGTCAAGGGGAAGTTGCACTGGCACACCCTGAAATCTGATTTGCCATTCCAAGTGCCATCCCATATTTTTTCAGTATAATTGGCTGATTGGAAGTGTGCCCCCTTCCTCAAAATAGCCTTAGCTAGCCCTTGGCTACCACATAAATTTGTAGAATCATCACTGCTAACTGTCCTGTAATATCAGTACAATGCTAACTACCATTTTGTACTGGAGCCAACCGTAGGGTTACCAGATACCTGCATATACAAAGGAAGACACCTAAGGTCAAAAAGGAGGACAAAGCCTTGCAAAGGTGGACAAAGACAAGAAGGCGTCTCACCTGTAAAATTCACAAAGCACAGTGTGTTCCAAAGAAAACTTCAAAAACTACAAGTACCTTGACAAAATGACTAATTAATTTGAAAGCTACAGTGAAACTATGCAGTATTATATTTCTCAGAAGACACGACTTTGCGCAGCAGCTCATTGTTCCCAGCAGTTTACGCATGGAATTCCATTCATGGCCGTGTGCGTGGCCGTGTGCGTGGCTGTGTGCGTGGCCATGTTGATTTATTAAAACAGGGTCATACTAATTAATGAGCCAACAATATGGCCAAGTCAGTGATTGATGAAAGCAAGAAAGCCAGACATTTTTACATTTTAAGCCAATGCCTGCCGGACGGAGGAGACTACTTCAAAAAGGAGGACATGTCTTCCTTTTGCCGGATGTCTGGTGCCGTTGCCAACCACCCTGTAATATCAGCATGTTGGTGCTAACTACCATGTTGTATTGGTACATTGACATGAATGACCATGTAGTATTGGCATGTTGGTACTAATTACCATGTATTATCAACACATTAATGTTACCTGTCATGTGGTGTAGACAGTTTGGAGCTGACTGCCCTGTAGTATTGGTACATAGGTGCTAACAACCAAGCAATGTCTTCACATCGATGTTGATCGTTTTGTTAAGGACACATCAGTTGTAACCATCCTGCAGTATCAACATGTTCGTGATAACTGTCCTGCAGTACTGGGACATTGGTGTTAAGGTAATGTCACTCAGAGTTCCAGGTCTTGAAACATCCTGTGTGAATCTGTGTCACTTCGTACTGACAGTGAGAGTATGCAGGGAACAAGTGATCTCATGTGGTAGAGGTTACCCTACCACATAGTATCCACAGAAGAGCTCTAAGCTGCTGTACTGCAAGTAACAAGTAAAAATTTAAAACCACTTCAGAAAAGTATAAAAATCCAGTCCAAACTCTTGTTTTCTATGTGCTTTGACACCTCAGGGTTACCTCCACAGCCAGGTGCGGGACTCACCTGGCCTCTCAAACCATTCGTTCTGCTCAAAACAGATAGGGCAATTCACTACCAGTTTCTGAGAAGAGCACAAAGTGCTCTGTTATAGCTGACACCAGTGTAATATGAAGAATACTGTATATTGAAGCCTGTTCATACTTGGACAAGTAGCCTCTTCAGGGCCACAGCTACAAAAATAATGATCAGTGAGCCATTTGTGATTTTCCAAAATTAATATATAATACTGCCAATACTCACTGTCATGACTGAGATGATTTCCTGTTTCCCCTGTCACCCTAAACTCAGCAGTACTTTTGCACATTTTAGCTATGAAATTACCATGAATGCATAGCCATAATGAAGACAATTAGTACAATATGTTGTTATTGTAACAGGGTAATAACATTATGAACAAATAACACTGATGTGCTGAGCTTACAATTAGAACCACTACACTGAAACTACAGGAGAGTTGGCACTGATGCACTGAAACTACAGGACAGTTCATGGAGACATATCTGTGTTCCCTGTAGACAGGATCTTAAAGGTGTTATGTTAAGTACAGGACAGGGGAGATCAGGCAGTGGAAGTGTCCTGGGCACATTCTGGTGCTCTGCTTCTCTTCCTGAGGCAGTTCTCTGTACAAACCAGGTTCTTACTGACCTTCTGGGTAGGGGTGATCAGGAGGCCCATGTGCTTTGCAAAACAAAACACTTGCTCTCTGATCCAGCATGTTTTGTTGCCAGTATGAATAATCTGCATTTACAGAACAGCGGGAGTCCAGTATTTTTAGCTGGGAATTGCCGAATTAAAAAGGCAAATTCTATGATTGCTTTTTGAAGCACAAATGGTACCTCCTCCAGTATTAAAAAAAAAAACCTACCAAGCTGCAAATGTAACACTTTAGGAGCACTCAGAATTGATTAAGTGCCATGTGTACGATGGAAGGCAATTACACGGACTTACGTGGAGCACTGCTTTTAGCGCAGAGGCCATGAAGCCCAGAATCCCCACATTCAAAGAGTAGCAGTAAGTTGCTTGCAATGTGAACATGTTTGGATCGCTGCCAGACTCACTGTCTTACCGTCAAGTCGCAGCAGAGAGACTCGCCTTGCGGCCCCAGTGCAGGGCGCAGCTCCACTGAAGCGTTCCACAGTGGGGCCACAACTCCGGCCGAGGCACAAGTGAGCCTGAGGAGAGTGGCTCATTCTCGGACTGAGGAAAGACAGAAGGGCACCATCCACAGGGGCCTGGCGTGGTGGTCCAGCTGCCTGTCCCTGAGTCAACAATCCAGGCCCAGCATCTTGGTTTTCCTGAAGAGGGTTAAAAAAACCTACTGCACTGAAGAGATGTGTTTGTTCTGTAGTCCGGCAGGTTTACTGTGTCACACTTACGCAGAGTAAATAGACAGGCTCTCTTTGAGAGCGCCTGTCCTTTGAGGATAATGGCTGCTTAGCAAACAGGAGTCAATAAAGCACACATGCACAAATGCTGGTTTTGTTATTCTCGTCCCAGCAACTTGCCTGTTAATGCAGTAAATTATTTGTAATCCCTCCTCACTAAATCTCAGTAGCAGATAGAAAATAATTACAAACAAAAAGTTTTCGCCGCTCTTAGTTTCTGTTTAACAAAAGCAGATGATGTTTGGAAGGAAACTTTAAGCTTCTGTTAAGCTTTATTCTCACGTTGAACTGAAGACAATATGAGATAAACGGAAAAATGTGAAGAATTAGGTTGTGGGGTTGCCAGGGGAATTCTGGTTGCTTATTATGTTGAAGTCAGAGCCTCCAGGAGATTTGTTAGTATGTGTCGATAGAACCCTGGGATCACTGCTTGCAATGGGGGGCAAGTGGGAGTGGAACGTCATCTGCACCAAACATCCTTATGTTTTATGCAAATGATGCCCACAGAGCCTATCCACTGTACGAGTGGCTGTCTGTGACTAGAGAGCAGTGACATGTGAATTTGTGGGGGACTAGCAGGTTAGCCCTCCCCCAACAGTCCAGCCCACTAGGAGCAGGGGCTGGGGGGGGGGGGGGAGTTTGGGGATAATGACTCCACAGTTACTCCAGCCTGGTCATGACACAACACATCAGCACAGAGCATTCTGCAGAGCCTCAGAAAGGTCAGTCACTCGTACGCTAATGTCACCGATTCTGTTCATTCCTGCGAATGACAGTGATTAACGGTAATTATGCTCTTTACAGAGGCCAGGAAAGATCACTTTGCGATCAGCTATTCAGTTGATGACTAATGCTGTTGCCTGTTGGAGGATATTCATAGTTAAGGACTCAAGCTTTATGTTGTTTACTCACTGACAACAGGAAACCATAAATGTTCTGTTGCATGTATACTACCTATAGCTCTTTTATATTTATTTGAAGCTCACATTTCATTAGCTGTTATCATCTAGAACTTAACATTGTATTACTTTGCATGAGGTGTTAAGTTGGCTGTCTTACATTCCAGTAGTTGAGGTGTTGTGTTAGGTGTTATATTAGGAATAGCTGCTTTACATTTGAAGAAACTAAGTTCCAATATAGGTGTTGTCCAAAAGTAAATGCTTCCCCTCCCTTTTCTTCTTATACTGAACCCTCCCTACTTTCTTTCACCCAGGATCTTATAGACCCCATCCCCTGAAAGCCCCATGCTTTTCATTGTCGGCTGATGTCCCATCACTGGATAACCCGCCCACTGTCCTATTTTGAGCCCACCAATCACGTGCTGATCCTCAAGAAATGCACCAAAGTGGGCTGCTTCCAGTGAGCCGAATCTCATCCATCACTAAAAGGTCTCTGTGGACCCTGCTTTCTGACACAGTGAATCCACCTTCTACCGCAATCAGAGTGTGCTGCCATGACATCAATCACCCTCAATCACTTTTGTAGACGTCCAGCTCGGTCTCCATTTTCTCAGGTTAAAAGCCTTGCTCTGTTCAAACCATAAAAGCCAACGTGTTCAGGCACGGGAGATATGGATTTGCGTGGCTTGCTGTAGATCATTGGAAATGATCCTGTTGACATTTTTAGCGGTCTCCATCCACATCCATTGCTGTGGAGTGGTTGGAGTGGTGCGTAAATGCTTGTATTGGGTCCAGCCTGCTGGCTAACCACAACCCAGGGAGATCTTATCAACAACATGACCACCACAAGCTTATAGTGGCACGCAGGTATACACTGTGCAGGGACATGACCCATTAGTCTTGTGTTTTCTTTTCCCAGTCCACTGAGCACTTCATTTTAAATGGTTATTGTTGTTTGCCAAGGGCAGCCCTCCATATAAGTGCCCTCTGTCCCTCACCAGGTGTCAGTTGGCCTTTGACCCTGTAGCAGATCACTGCTGTGTCCAGCATGGGTAATCAATGACATACACCCCTGCTTTTTGGAACGCAAAGCTTTTAAAAGTGTAGCCCAGAGGGAGGTAATCCCTAGAGAGGTGCTCTAGCTGACATGAAATTGCATTGTCCCACTGGGCTGTGCAGGTCCAGAGACTGTCACTCAAGATTTGGGTGGGGAAAATCTGAACGTTTTGTATGACGGGTACAGTAAACACATTGCATATACAGTTAATGCTCTTTGAAGGATTTGCTGCCTTTCTGCAACATGTAAAATGATGTGACAAAATGGCAAATGTTAATATTAATTTGCATATGTACTTCATGTTGTGATAAACTTAACATTGTCAAAATTGTCACAGATGGTTATGACAACATATCTGCTTATAAGCTTAATGATCAGAACGTTGGGTGTTAGGTAGGATAGTGGGTAAGGACACGGGCTTGTAAAGTGAAATTTTCTTGTTGAAATCCCATGAGGAGGCCTGCTGTACCTGTCAAAATGCTTAACCTGAAATAATCTGAGAAACAAAAATCCAGCCATAAAAACAGATACTCTTAGTCACGTTTGAGTCAAATAAAGAAACGAGGAATCTTGAATGTGAAACGCTGGGCACAGTAGTTTTGTCACAGCTATGCCAGAATGTTTATTCCTACAGGAATGTTATTAAAGAAGCATTCTTTGCATTCTCAGAAATTCCTTTAAATTCCACACCTCCCTGTTCCCACCATGAGCACGGCACTGTGGAGTGATGCTGATTGAATCAGTCTGCTTGTGCAAGGAGAAGGCATGGGTTTGACAGAGTGGCGACGGCTGTCCCCGTCACGGGTGTGTGTACCCAGAGCTTTACAGATTGGTGACAAGATGAAGATAGACAGAGAAGACCCCTCCCTCTTACTGTGAGGGGGCGCTGTGCTCTGACGAGCAGATGAGAGCAGTCCTGTAGGCTAGAACCCCGCACTGCTTCCCTTCTACCCGAGACCTTGGTATCTCCCTCTAATAGTAGCTTCATAATCTTCTCCATCATCTTGCTGCACCCTTCTCCTGGGAGGAGCTCTTTGCTCTTCTGCTCCTGTAAACGTGCGCTGCAGCTTTGAGGGCTTACCCATTCATCCTGCACTTGTGAGATGTCCCTGTTCCCAGAATAAAACACCCAGCACTTATCTGGGAGTAGGATGATTTTCATGGGCATGGTCCACAAAGATGTAGCAGAGGTACACCAACAATTAGACTGACAATTAGAGCCAAATGTCAAACCACATTGCTCAAGTTTTATACTTTTCTGAGATTCCAAGAAGGATCAACCTTTATAAATTCCATGTGTAAAATATTTTCAAAGTAGCTAAACTTTGCTGCATGTGAAAGCAAAAGAACTGTTAGAATTCTCACTCTACATCACTTTTAGTATTTTTTGCAGCTGACGCAAAATTCAATATTTCCCTCTATAGAGCTGTTTTTTAAATTAAATTAAATGAAATTAAGCTATTAAGTCTTTGTAGCGCTATTGCCACGCTGTGATGGGAAAGGAAGCTGATCACTGGTTTTCATGAACAGCAAATAATTGTCTTTGAAGTCGCAGTAGTGATCTACACGTAACAGCAGCAAATCCATCCATTGTATTAATCCAAAAAAATACTTCTTTGGCCACTAAGCACTGGAGTGAGCTTTCTTTTTGTTATATTTCTGCAGTGTTTGATTTCATGTAAAGTTTATTAAAATTCTATTCATTGGATACAATTTCTTACATAAATATTTTTTAAAGGCTTAGGAACACCTGACAATTTTCTTTATGTAGCCTGGGAAAAAAAACGAAATAGGACGAGTGAATTACAGTAACACTACAACAGATCTCCTGTTTGCTTATGTGTCGGCTGTTTTCTCAGATCATTTGACACAGTAGGTTGTGTTCTCTGCTCCATGGAACTGAACGATCTGGCAAATTAACACTGGCGTTTCCAAGGTAACAAGTAACACAAGGCGTATTCTCAACTGAAGAGTCTTAGAGATTGATGGATTTCAGCCACTTAGAAGAAGAAGCCTTTACCACTTCAATGAATACCACGATGTTTATGCTGGCCATCTTAGACCACACAGTTGCTTGTAGAAAGCAACTGAATGTGGGATATTCAGTTAGACTTGTAAGTGTACTAGACTGAAACTATTGTGTGTTTTTGTAAAATAAAGTGATATTCTACATTTATACACTGTTGTAGCACACACATAGAAATACTGATTTACAGAGAAAAATTAAGTTATGTATGTCAGCTACATTTCAGGGTTAAAACTTACAGTGTATTGTAATGTCACTTTCTTCAGATGGAGACTCATGGATGCTGTGTAGTTCATAGTTGGCACCCAGCCAGTGCCCCTGAATTTCCAATACAGAAGTAAAAGAGATGCTTATATGACATAGAGCATTCCTGCTGTCAGGTCGATGCAGAAATCGACAGGTTGTCACTCACCTGCTAATGCGGTACCTGTCCACCTCTCATGCCCCCATTTGCTGTTCTGTTTCTGTCACATCGTAACATGAAACGTGTGTGAGCTGACATCATTTAGTCCAGAAGGTAGCAAGAAAATCCCTGTGGGCCTTCACGAAGAGGGGGTATTTTTTGTTAACCCCCCCTCCATTACCACATGCCAAATCAGTTTGCTCCCTCTCTCCTGAAAGCCTTTGGGTGCTGAAAGAATTTAAGTTAAGCAGGTACTTTGAGAACAAGTTACTCAGCTCTTAAAGAACATTTTCTATAGGGCTGTGATGAACATCACTGCAGTGACAGCAGGGAAACCAGAAGCCTCTGGATAGAACAAAAATTACCTCAGACTCTGGTTAGCGAAAAGGGACAGTAAATTTTTTAATATGTATATCATCTCTGTGCTGAACTGACAGACAGTCATTTAGGGTGTTCACTGTCCTGTGCCGTTTCATCTGTGGTTGGCTCCAGGACCTCTGCCCTCCTAACCTGGATAAACTGCTTGGAAATGAGCGAGTGAATGAATGAATGGATGAATAATGTGTTGATATTCATGCTATATGTGTCTATACAGTGATGTCTCATGTGTAAAATCTCCTGTCCACATACTTTTTAAAGACGTGGTACTTGTAAGAAGACCAAGGACAACAGACTTGTTTATAATGATTTTCGATACACATTCAAGCACACACAAAATGAGCAGCACGTTCCATTTCACCTGTGTCATCTGGAAATGGAATGTGTTTTTGCTCTCATGGATGATTGTTCACCCAGATGTCTGTTTAACAGATGTGTTTACTTGATTAACGACGGGATCCAAGGTGTCGCTGACAAAAGGTGCCCTTACGAAACAACCTTTCTCAACTCGGTGGAGAACACTGCAGGCCAGTTTTTGCAGACTTGATTGGCTCCTCCCAGTTGCAGCAATCTTAGAAGGAGACACACCCCCAGTGCTCTAGAGGGGAGATGTTTTGAATTTTCACTGCAGAGTTTTGTTATAAGATGTTTGCTTTATTTGGTCCAGCTCATGGGTAGAGGTTGTTAAAATGTGAAAAAAACAGGGGAAGTACTGTGAGAAGGGTTCAGACATGGCACTGCCCTCTATTGACGCCTGACATTGCAGTGGCCCTATATCATTATCACTGCTGTTACCAGTGTGTGCATCACTCCTCTTGCTTGCATCTCATTTGGGGAGAGTGCGAGAGTGTCTCCTTTGCACCTGGCAGTGGCACAACGCACAATGGCCTGTGCTCAGAACGCCGGCCATGGTCGGACAAGGGTGGGACTAGAAGGGACCCACTAGTGTGAGCATTTTCCCATGAAATCGCCTAATTAGCTGTGAGGAAATTGTGCCTGTGCCTTCCAACAGCCCATCCACCGACTTGGCTGGCCCCAGGAGCACATGCCACGCTGCTCTGCTAGCCCCGCTGGTCCCGCTGGCTCCGCCCACTGGCTAAGCCACCCAGGAGCAAGACCAGATTAGTGTCATTATTGCATCTTTTTGGCTAGAGAATTGGATGTTCTGTTCAGTTTTAGCTGCTGTCAGAGCACTCAGAGAGCGTGTTTAACCGGGATTCCTTCAGTGAATACACAGCTGTCAGAAGCAGTGAAAGTTGTCACTTTTTGGATTGTTGTGGAAATATTTTATAAATCAGTCCATTAGAGATGTTAATCCATGCATTTATGCACTCGTTTTTATTTTCCATTTATCTGCTTTGTGTGATAGTGTTTCAGGGGTTGGCCAGGAGGCAGAAGGTATAAGACTGAGTGCACCATCTCTTTCTCCTCTAGGGTTTACTCATGTCATCATCATCATCATCATCAAATAATACAATGTTTGTTTTCATAGTCTCCTGGAAAGCTAAAGATAACAATAACAACCTCTACTTAAAGAGAACTTTTTTTAGTGGATGTATGTACAGTATATTGCCAAAAGTATTTGGACACCCCTCCAAATCAGTGGATTCAGGTGTTCCAATCACCTCCATGGCCTCAGGTGTATAAAATCAAGCACCTAGGCATGCAGACTGCTTCTACAAGCATTTGTGAAAGAATGGGTTCCTCTCAGGAGCTCAGTGAATTCAAGCATGGTACTATGGTAGGTTGACATGTGCAATAAATCCATGTGTGAAATTTTCTTGCTACTAAATATTCCATGTCAACTGTTAGAGGTATTATTACAAAGTGGAAGCAACTGGGAACAACAGCAACTCAGCCACGAAGTGGTAGGCCACGTAAAATGACAGAGCGGGGTCA